>CM037876.1:25308981-25582407 GCA_021292165.1 Shinisaurus crocodilurus | reverse complement strand
TGGCACTTGGCTCCAAATCCCCTAATAACTGCCCCCAGCAGCTTCATATACATGTTAAGCAACATTGGGGACAGATGGTACCCTGTGGAACCCCATAGCTCAATTGCCAAGCATCCAAGGAATTGTCACCCACTCTTACTCTCTGAAATGTTACTTTCTCCACACAGATAAGACCAGAACCACTGTAACACAGTGTCTCCAATGCCCAACTCACGGAATCGATCCAGGAGGATACCATGGTCGATGGTATTGAAAGGCAATGAGAGATCGAGTAGAATTAACAGGGTTGCACTTGCACTCCCCCTGTCCCTCTCCTGATAAACGTCATCCATCCGGGCAACCAAGGCTACCCTCTCTCTCCTCCCATAAAGAGCCTGGAAGTCATCTTTGTGGGTTTGGGCTTAAGCCTGGGAGTTGGATCAGGCTACTGCAATTCATGCTTGATACCATTTTCTGGGGTCAGCCAACTACCATGATCCTTACAATGTGATAATATAAGGTACAACTAGGATTTGTAACTACCCAGAGAGCTTCAGCTAATGGGAGAGAGCAATTGGCAGGCAAACAAAAACAGGACTACATTAAGTTGAATCTAGCCAATGAAATCCAGACCTGATGGCACCAAGTTAGAGGCAAAAAGACCCAGGAGGTTTTTTTTTATCTAGAGCTCAGAAGAAAACACCTTCGAGAAATATAGTAATGGTAACAGTGGTGTGCTCATTTCTATGCAATGCAAGGAGACAGGGAACGTAAGAAAAATGTGGGTAAAATGTTCTCTCTCTCTTCCTAGATAATATTATTGATTTATCTTTCTATATCCCATTGGTATCCCACCTATTGGTATTTCCTCCATATATGCTCAGCAGAGTGGCATATATGGAGCAAGAAGAGACAGAATGACAGGCCCAAGTTCATCAAGTCGAGTGATCTTCATGGCTGAGGAGAATTGCCCTCATTCTCAATTGGCTTCACTCTCAATTGGCTTCACTCTCACTCTGTGATGTCAACAGGTAGGCCAAATCTGGTTAGTTGTGTAACACTATGAAGATATCCCTGCATGGCATAATCCACAAAGGATGAAGCAGCAGCAGCAGCCAAGGGGGAAGGGGGAATGGAGCCCAAGCAGTGGTATCCTTGGGAAGCCATGGTGCCTAATGGGCTTGAAAAAGGGGGAATATTCACAAAATCTGAGGGTCTATTCAGAAAAAGTTTAATAGTTTATACCTGAAAATGGAATCTGGGGAATATTTGGCAAAGTTCAATATCATAGTACCACATTTGGATCCTTCCATAATAGGCACTCCCCCTTGCCACATACAATATTTTGTTCAGAAAATTAAGACTATTACAAATTACTAGCAACCTAGAGAGACCTTTCAGATACATAGAAATTTTCAAGAAAAAAGGGAGTCCCGAGTAGCTCTTTTGAAAGCTTACCATCTGCTGGCAGAGTGATAACGTTAATAGAATATGAGTTTTCGCTACAACAACAATGTTAAGCAGTTGCCAAAATAAATGTTTCAGCATCACCTCCTACTTTGGCTGCCAGCACCGGAAAGGAAAACTAGCACCTGGGCTTGCCTTTCATTAACACCATTCTGAAGTGCCTTGCACAAATTTACCAATGTCAAGGTCTATCATACTCTAAGAGGGAATTTAAAAATATGATGATTTAGTGTGGAAGTTCACACATATACTCAGTCATCCCTCATGTCATACACCCAAGTTTTAACAGAGAACATTATATATATATATATATATATATGGATGTGCGTGTATATATATATATATATATATATATATATATATATACACACACACACACACACATTATCCTCCTCCTCTCCATTTTATCCTCACAAGAACCCTGTGAAATAGGTTAGGCTGAGAGTCAGTGACTGGCCCAAAGTCACCCAGTGAGCTTCATGGCTGAGTGGAGACTAGAAGCCAGATCTCCTGAAGCCCAGTCCAACACTGTAACCCAGGGCTCTCCAACCTTGGGTCCCCAGATGTTGCTGGCCTACAACTCCCAGCATACCCAGACAGCATGGCTAATGACAAGGAATTCTGGAAGCTGTAGTCCCGCAACATCTGGGGACCCAAGGTTGGAGAGCCCTGCTCTAACCACTATGCCGCACTGGCTCTCCAACCCTATCTGAGTATTATATGTACTTAGAAAAGTAACCTGCCCAAAAAATTGTTTTAGTCTCACCAGTTTGGCTTCTGGGAAATGGGTGTTTTGTGACCTGCCATTTTGTGAGTGTGCCCATGACACACACACTCAATATTCAAAAGGTTTCCACTGTCCCAAAAAGGTTGGGGACTCCTGAGGTGTGTCAGTGTGTATGTATTGATAGCTAGATAGATATATAGAGAATTTAAAGGATTACTTTGCAAAATGAAAATGTAACTCATAGGAAGCTATGGACACACTAGATCCTCTATAGGCCTTGTGATATTATATTCATGTCTGCCTTCTGCTTTTCTCTCCTTGTCCATGCCAGACAAAATTTCCAAATAAAAGACATAATTTCACAACAGATTCCCAGCTTGCATTTTCCTGGAAGATGCTCCTCCACTTTTCGCTTGTAACTGCCATGTGATTTATTTACGAGGCCTTTCTTGCAAGCATTTTACTAATGCACAACAATATGGAGGTATAATGGGGCTGTCTGAGCCCATTTCATCACGATAAACTGAATCAGCTCAAGGCAGTTATTACAGGTTAAAGAAAATATTATGGCATGTTGTACCAGAGTGCCATGCTCGGCTTTGACCTCCCTTAAAGACATTTCAGTCTAGTGGTTTATATAATGCTAGGAGTGGGAAGATAAAAATGTTTTGATTCAAATGTTTGCTAAAAGAAGAACAGGGGCACTTGAACAATCAGATGCCAAGTGTTCATCTTGTATTATTTAGTGCGAGTGTATTGCGGGCTAGAAATAGATGCATGCAAGTACATTTCGTTTATTCTGCTGAGTTATTTCCGACTGTTAGTGCTGATGTCATAAACCCAGGGGAAGAGATACATCTGAATTTTATGCTTCATCCTGTCAATTCTTAAAGTTGCATCCCCAGTGTAAACACCAGTCCAGCTAACTCTAGTCCAGTTTTAGACACAATCTTCTTTCAGTAACTAACGATATGATGATTGATTCCTGCTACCAGCCCCCTGGGATGGCATAACCTTACTTGCCCACTGATGGGCCCATTATGGAAGGAAGAAAATGCAGTTTCTTCTTAAGTCATTAAATGCTTTGGTCATCCTGTTCTCTCCTTTACTTGCTTCCCTTGCTGTCAAAATTTTAATGTCCTGGAGACCATTCCCCATCTTTTTTTTCTTTTTTGCTTATGGTATACTGCAAAATGCCATGTGCATTCATAGTGAAATATAAGTAATACTACTAATCCTAGACATTATTTATGTAGCACAAGCTTAATTATGCAATTTAAATTATTATTTTTACATGCAAGTTTCAAAAATTTGCATCATCTTCGTAATGACATCACACTGACCCACATTACACATGCTTGAATGATAACACTTTTTCAGTTAGATCATCACATAGTCACACATGGTGTATCCTCACTCCTAAGAGGACAAGAGTGCACCTGTTCAGGGTTTCTGCCAGCCATTCCTTCCCAGAAGGGCATTCCATTCCTTCCTCTCTTCCCCCCAGTTTTGTGTTTTTCTTTTTCCAACTTACACTCACCATTCTCTAGCTACAGAGCATGCTCAATCCTGATTGGGGTGGGGTGGGGTGCTCTTTTAGGTTTGCTGTTTAATATTTATTTATTTATTTGCACTGCAAACCTCAGGGTTCCTTCGAGAATGTTTACTTCCTTCTTGTTTCTTAGGGTGTCTATTTTGGCTCCAGTCTTGTTGGCACTTACCACCTCAGTTCAGTATTAGAGGGATCTATATGCATACGGTTCTACTACTTTGCAATAGAAACACACACACACACACAGATAAAGAGAGAGAGAGAGAGAGGTTTGTGTATGCATATGTTTGCATCGCTGCATAGAAAAACTCAATTGTAGGCAATAATGAGGGCAAAATGATACCTGATGTATTGATTTTTATGAGATACATTGCATGTGTGTTCCGGGGCCAATTCAAAGTGCTGGTACTAACATTCAAAGCCCTAAATGGCTTGGGGCCAGGGTATTTGAAGGATCGTCTCCTCCCATATGTACCTGCCTGGACACTAAGATCCTTGTCAGCAGTCCTTCTCCGAGAGCCCCTGCCAAAGGAAGTAAGGCAGGTGGCTACCAGGAGGAGGGCCTTTTCTGCTATGGCACCCCGGTTGTGGAATGAGCTCCCCAAAGAGGCTCATCTGGCGCCTACATTGTACCCTCTCCGGCGCCAGGTGAAGACCTTTCTATTCTCCCAGGCATTTTAATCATTTTAATCATCTTAATTATTTTAATCTTGTCGTTTTTAACTCTGTTATTGTAACTGCTGCTGCTAGCTCTGCCGTTTGCTTTTAATCTGTGGTTTTAAATTTTATATTTATCTTATATTGTATTTTAGGGTTTTAACTATTGTAAGCTGCCCAGAGAGCTTCAGTTATTGGGCGGTATAAAAATGTATTAAATAAATGAATAAATGTGCACATGTGTGCTGATAAGAAAGCATCTCCAAGACACTGCTATCCCCTTAACCTCACAACCTTATTATTCTATGGAACAGATTTCCAGATATTTATTTTTGTATAGGGGCTACCAGAGATTACTGCATTGGAGGCTGGTGGCTCCAGTGTCAGTGCGGCTCTCTATCTGCACTGAATTTTACTCCAAAGTTTTAAGGAGCTATCCACGGTGCTGAATCCTAGGCAAAAAAAATTTAGGTTCAGAACCATGGATAGCTCTTAAGACTTCAGTGGAGTCCGGAGCAGATACACAGTCCTACTGGCATTGGAGTCACCAACTTCCACTGGATTACTGGGCTGCATTTTACTGCATAAAAGAAATATGCCATACATTTTTTTGTGATACCCGTTTCTTACATACCTGTGAACAAAGTGATAGCTTCTTTTCACTGACCCTGGACACCAAAGGCAACCCAGTTCCACTGCCCTCTTCCTCCTCTCTTTCCTAATTTCTTCACTCTCCTATTTCTTGACCTGTGAAAGTATCTTAGGAAGATTGCCGGAAATTCCCCCCAGCTAATTGATGAAAAGCTATCTCAACTAATTTTTTCAGTAGTATAACCTTCCCTCTACCTTGGAGTTTTCTCTCTCTTCAAAGCAGTTATCATCATTATATCATCCGGTTTTCAAGGGGATGTTAATATTCACTGCTGACCTACTCGGCATAAATGCTTTTCTTTGTCCCTGTTATTATTTTGCCCTTATATTCTAGTTCCACATTTCAGTTTTCAAAGGAACGCTGACCAGTACCAGAGAAGCACGTGTGAGTACAATGTAAGTGTGGGTACAGTGCAAGTGCAATTTTGACACAGACTAAAAGCAATCCATCACCTTCAACTGTGGAGGTCATATACCAGCATACCATTTATTTATTTTTATTTATTTTATTTATTATAGTTATACCCCGCCTTTTCCCCCCGCAAGGAACCCAAGGCAGTTTACATAATCCTCCTCCTCCTCCTCCTCCTCCTCCTCCTCCTCTCCCTTTTATCCTCACGACAACCCTGTGAGGTAGGTTAGGCTGAGAGTCAGTGACTGGCCCAAAGTCACCCAGTGAGCTTCAGGGCCGAGCGGGGACTAGAACCCGGATCTCCGGAGTCCCAGTCCAACACACTCACCACTACGCCACACTGGCTTTTAAAATCAGTAATGTAAACTTCTTGGGAAAGAATCAGATGGATGCGCACATGAGAGAGAGGGAGGGAGGGAGGGAGGGAAAAGCCTTGTTGAGGGTGCCTGTGTAATGCTTTACAGGTGACAGTCCTCTATTTGAAGGTGTCCTCTATTTGAAGGGCAGTACAGTCCGATTTAGAGGGAAAGGAAGGACCATAGGCAGGGAGGGCTGGAGCCTGGAAGTAGTTGCCCATCAGCTGTTAGCAGCTGGAGAGCAAACTGAATAGGGACACTGCAGGTCACCTGGTCACAGTCTTCCCTCTAAGGCGAGATGTATTGTATTGCTGGCAATACGAAGTCTGCTTGAAGTCTGCTTAACATCTTTGGACTGGAACAGGAAAGCGCCAAATGTCAAGGTGAGGAAAAGAGAGGAGGCGAAACCCGTACAAAATCAGAATGGATTTTCTTTTGTAAAGAGAAGTGTGAATGAGCTTTTTGTGAACCTCCTTTAATGCATAGCACACACAATCCTACAGTCATCTCCTGTACATAGAGCGGTGGTCAGAGCTATCACATGGGAGCCAGTCTAGCTCTCTCACACACCGGGTTGCTGCCACATGGGCACATCATCACAAACGAGCCATTCACTCTAAGGTGAGACCTTTCTGTGCCTTTCCTAGGAACATCCAGCAGTGACTTCTTGTCTGGGCACCCAACACACCGACTACGCTAGGGAAAAAGAGGAGTAAAGTCACACATAGGGGCCAAGGGAAAGAACAATATTGTGATGGGTGAGTCCTCTGCCTTGCCCATGAAGACCACAGAGAGCCACATCCTATCAGAGCCAGTGTGGCGTAGTGGTGAGAGTGTTGGACTGGGACTCGGGAGACCCGGGTTCTAGTCCCCGCTCGGCCATGAAACTCACTGGGTGACTTTGGGCCAGTCACTGACTCTCAGCCTAACCTACCTCACAGGGTTGTTGTGAGGATAAAATGGAGAGGAGGAGGAGGAGGACTATGTAAGCTGCCTTGGGTTCCTTGCAGGAAAAAAGGCGGGGTATAAATATAATAAATAAATAAAATAAATAAAATGATAGTGGGATGGATGGGTAAATAGTCTGACCTACATTTCTTGTGGTCCTGCCAGACCAACAAGTAGGGTGTATATTTAGTAACTGTAATAGGTCGTTTAAACCAAACTTGTTATCAGAACTAGAGTATGATGGAGGGAAACTGTCAAGTCCCAAAGTCCACATTTTCTATCCTTTTGATTTACTTTTCTCTAATAACCTAACTTTCACAATGAAGCTGACTCGACAAGAAGCAACCAAGAGAACTCAAATGGCAGGAACTTAATTTATGAGAAGATTGATTTAAGTCTGCATTTGTCAGTTTACACATTGTCAAGTTCATTATCAGACAAGCAGTTCTGAGTCAGGGAAAATCTACTGGCAGAGAGAAAAGAAGCAAAGCGGTATGAAATATTGCAACAGTGAAATATTATTTTCCTAACAGTGAAATGAAACGTTCCTAGCTAGCACCACCTCAAATTTAATATATGAATATTCCAAGCTTATGGAGGATTCCCCCCCCCCAGATATAATTGCATCAGTTGGACAGCACTCCAATCTTGAGATGCATACACTGACAATTAGAATAGAAATGCTCATGCAAACAATCCTGTATGCAGAATCCCCCCACCCCTGGTGAAGAAAAGTTGCAGGGTTCTATTACTTTCTCTGAGATCTGTATTGGTCTCGTACCCACCACAACCGCAGGAACTCTTTCTTGGTCAGTCAGCACTAGCTCAGATCCCATCAGCTTATACATGAAGTTGGGATTTTTTGTCCCAACGTTCATTAACATACACTTGCTTACAGCGAACTGCATTTCACATTTTGATGCCCATTCTCTGTTTGGAGAGATCCTTCTGGAGCTCCTTACCATCCTTTTTTGTTTTACCCACCCTAAATAATTTGGTGTCATTAGCAAGCTTGGCCAGTGCACTACTCACTTCTAATTCCAGATCATTTATGAATAAGTTGAAAAGCATTGGTCCCAATGCAGATCCCTGTGGGACCCCACTCTTTACATCCCTACAATTTACCATTTATTCTTACCCTCTGCTTCCTGTTCTTTAACCATTTACTGATCCATAAGAGGACCTCCCCTTTTATTCCATGGCTGCTAAGTTTTCTCAGGAGTCTTTGATGAGGGACTTTGTCAAAAGCTTTTGGAAGTCCCAGTAAACAATGTCTACTAGATCACCCCTGTCCACATGTTTCTCGACACTCTGAAAGAACTCTAAAAGGTTAGTGAGGCAGGAGTTACCTTTGTGGAAGCTGTGGCGGAGTGACAGGCAGAAGCCCCGGGGAGGGCCAACCTGAACATTCCAGAGGCTCTGATTGGTTTAAGCAGAGAGCATAGAACCCCAGGGAGTTGGCAGTTAAGGGGAGTCGGTTGTCAGTTGGGGTGAGAGTGGGTTGTGAGTGAGAGAGGGAGTGGGAGGTTAATAGAAAAGGTAAGGAAAAGGTGGTACTGAAGAAAAGAGTTCAGACAGAAGAAACTAGTAACTAAGTTGTGAGAAAGCAAACGTGAAGGAGTTAGTGAAGAACACTTCACAGGAGTCTCCACTTAGGGAGTGAAGGACCTTCTGTCTGAGGAAGAAGGTGAAGCTCTGAACTAGTGAGAGGGACAGTTAAGTCCACTGGTCTCCTGATACTGTAACTTCAAGGAACCAAGCCAAGTTGATACAAAGAGCACTGTATAACATCTGCCTACCTTTAACCTGAATTTAAGCAAAGAACAAGTTTGAATGTAACTGTTGATAATCCAAGTTATCTGTTCCTGAGTTGAATATCAGTTTAGAGACTTTGTTAGAACAATAAATCAATCTTTTTATTCAGAGTTCTAAGTCTCCAGAGTCTGACTGGTGGACAGGAAAGTAAGAAGTGAATTAATGGAGGGGCACCCTACTTCAAATAATCAAATAAAACAAATTGCTCTTAATAAAGACAAACAAACATGGGTGAACAGCTACATATAAGACCTAAGACATATAATCGGCTAACACAGCTTAAGAAGACAGCTTAAAGTCTGAAGTGACCAATACAAGGTGGCAGTTGTGGTGAGAGTGAATTTACACATTAATCCCTACACATTAATTTACACATTAAGGGTGTGAGGTTGGAGGAGGGGTCCCATCCGCTACAGAAGCCATGTTGATTCTTTCTTAGCATGACTTGTCCTTCTATATGCTTGCTCATTTTATCTTCAATAATGCTTTCACCTGGAACAGATGTTAAGCTAACGGGCCTGTAATTTCCTAGATTCCCCTTTTTTAAAAATTGGTGTTACCATGGCCATTCTCCAGTCCACCGTTACTGAGGCTGACCTTAGGGACATGTTACGTATTTTTGTTAGAAGATCAGCAATTTCATATTTGAGTTCTTTAAGAACTCTAGGATGGATACCATCTGGGCCTGGTGACTTATCAACTTTCAATTTGTCAATAAGGTTGAGAACTTCATCTTTTGTCACCACTATTTGCCTCAGTTCCTCAGACTCCTCTCCTGAAATCAGTTCAGGCACAGGTATCTGTCTTATATCTTCCACAGTGAAGACAGATAAAAAGAATTTATTCTGCTTCTCTGCAATCTCCTTATCCTCCTTTAGTACTCCTTGAACTCCATTGTCGTCGAAGGGTCCAACTGCCTCCATAGCTGGTTTCCTGCTTCTAATATATTTAAGGAATTCTTTATTGTTGGCCTTGATGTTGTTAGTGATATGCTCCTCAAAATGCTTTTTTGCATTTCTTATTGTCTGCTTGCATCTCCTTTGTGCAAGCTCGTGCTCCCTTTCCCCCCCCCCCCTCATTTGGTCAAGACTTCAATTTTCTGAAGGAAGCCTTCTTTTCTCTAATAGATTCCTTGACTTTGCTTGTTAACCACGCTGGTGACCTCCTGGACTTGGTGCTACCTTTCCTAACCTGTAGTATACATTCTAAATGAGCTTCTATTATTGTGATTTTTACTATCCTTCAAGCATTTTGAAGGAATTTAACCTTCTTGACTCCCCCTTTCAACTTCCTTTTTACCAGTTCCCTCATTTTAGAGAAGTTTATTTATTTATTTATTATTTGCATTTATTTATCGCCCATCTGGCCGGCAAACCGGCCACCCTGGGCGATGTACAGAAAATAAAACAGAATAAAATACATTAAAACATTTTTCTCCATTAAAATACATTAAAACAGTTTCCTCTTTTGAAGTCAAATGTGACTGTGTTGGACTTTCTTGGCAATGTTTTTTCATACCGTAAGTCCATTCTATTCTGTTTCCACATTAATCTGTGCATTTGTTTGTTTTTAAATCTGGATGCAAATTTGCATTTAAATGTGTATTTCAATACTTATTTTGGATTGTATTATCTCTCAAAATATGCATGCCTAAATATACTTTTTTAAAGTATTTAAAAAAAAATTAAAAATCAAAATACATGTTTTAAAGCACATTTTGCTACATTGTTTTGAGCAGATAACAACATCACAGGACGAAATCCAATGGATATACGTATGTTCCAATCAGCACATTAGTCTCAAAGGTACGGATCAGGTCAGTTCACATTGGCATCCAGATAGATCAATGTCCTCAAACAGCACCATTTCCCTAGGATAGATATGTATCTTATATTAACTTCTTGCCAACAGAAAAGCCATTTGAGAATGATTTTTTAAAAGCAAGGTAGATCTTGGCTATTACAGTGAAAGCCCAAACAAACATTTTAGCCATAGGGACAGTCTTGTCTTTTTAGACTTTTTATCTTGCGGCAAAATGTGAAATAAATTCATCCTAAATACACACACACACACACACACCACCAAACCCTAGCAAAATTAGGGATGATTGACACATTTGCTCCATTGAGGTTTATTACAAATTGTCCTAATTTGCACCTCCAGGAACTAAACAGAAGTTGTGGTAGGAAATCCATACCTTTCCAAGCTTGCAATACATTCTACAAAACAAAACAAAATGTGTTTGACACATTTGAAAAATGCACAAAGAAAACTGACTGCATACATTTCTAAAATGTGCACAGACACGCTTTAGACAATGGGTACATGGGTACATTTGAAAGATGTGTGCAAGAAAACTCTGTACATTCTAAAATGTGCACAAAACTGTGTATGAATTTCTTTGATGGGGGAACCTCATAAAGAACTGGGAAAGGACAAGTGCAGTGGTGGAAAAACAAGAATCAAGACAAGATCAATCTGACAGATAAGTCCATCCCTGGACAAAATATATAGGTCTTTATTATTTCAGATAGTCACGGATTTATTTTATTCCTGTTTAGGATGACACAATAATTAGCAGTGTAATCGAACCGTGGGGGGGGGTCCCGGTTCTCCGCCACTTCCACTCTCCGCGGCGATGGGCCCCCCTGCCTCGATCTTCTGAGCGGCGCAGAGCAGTTCTCCGCGCCGCTCAAGCCGCTGGCGCTGGTCCCGTCGCGTCACATCCGGCTGTTCTGACTTTTAAAAACTCTTTAAGGGTGCAATCCTATGCCCAGTAGACACTGTCTGGCTGGCCATAGGAAAAGTAGGAGTCCCAGCTCAGACCTCGGAAAAGCCCTCTGAGGTCAGAGCTGGGACTCCGACTTCAGAGTGTCCTCCCTCCACACTCGCAGCCAGTGCATTACTTTCCACCCTGGCTGAACCTCCGAAGGCGGAAGACTGTCCTTGGAGCCAGCACTGTGGGACGTTCCGGGGGCAGGGAAGGGGAGGAGCAAGGCTCCACTGGGATATGAGGAATCCCAACAGTGCCTTGGCCCCTCCTCCTCGAGGGCCAAAATCTGTTGTCCAAGTGTTTTGGTGGGTGAGGGGAGTGCAGAGGCAGTCCTTGCTCTCCTCCCATCTTCCATTGGATACCAGTAATCCTCTGAGTTCAGAGGGTTATGGGCAGCCACAATGGACCATGCCTGTAACCTGGTTTTGTTCATCCACACACAAAAATCCCATTTCTCATACTTAGCATTTTCTGTTTGATTTCTGGAACTTTTGTCTAAGTGTACTAAATGTATCAGATTAGCATTCATGAGCTGCCGCCTTTTAATTATTTTTTTTAATTCCTCACTGAGTTCCAAATTTATTCATTTCAAAGTACTTACATATTTCCTGTTCCATATATATATATAAATATATATATATGGAAAAATGGACAGAGGATTGTTGCTGGGCAAGGCAGATTTCCTCTTTACCATATAAAAGGAGGCAAATTGAAGTACATCGAATTTTACCTACACTGGTACAATTTTTAAAGCATCTTTTTTCCTATCACTGCACACAAATTGCTTTGTACAAAAGCTGGTTATTGGATTTTATGCTAACTCAAATACCCACAATCAATAACAATGTAAGAACCACATTCTTCCATTTTAAAATTGTGTCGTTCAGGTATGTCTATTTTAGGATGCCAAGGCATTAGCAAAAGAGAGGGTTTTTCTTTTTCTCCTCATCACAAATCAAGCCTAGCTCATGCATTTAAATGTTTCCATTGGGATTATTTTAATTTTAAACAGGATTTCAACCCTCATCCTGCAAAAGCATTCAATTCTTCCAGTAAGGAGTTGATCACTTCTCAACACACAGGTGTAGCCGACAAAAACACAAGTGTCTTCCCTTCCCAATATTCAGCACCTTCCAGTTTTTAGCCAAGGCTTCTCTATATTTCAGTCCATTGAAAGCACAATAGGTTTCCCTTTATAAAAGAAAGATCAAGATCACCTGGGAACTTTAAGTAATAACTGGCATTCTCACCTAATTATGAATGCAGCAGCCACTGATGACAGTATTTGGGGGCATTATCTTTTCAACTTTTCATATATTGCTTGCCTAATGACTCTAATCATTATAAACTGGGGAGTTTAAAAACAGCAACAAAGAGTTTTAAAAATGCTCCTTTAAGATGTATGGAGGGGATGGTAACACATGCACCATTTTGTTTTCATGCATGGTTCCATGGTCCTTGAACTGTGGTCGGTAGGGGCAAGGACTTAGTCCTCCATAGTGCCTCTTGCTTCACATTACTTTCTAGATTCACGGTTGTGATGGAGGGAGAGCCACCCATGCTGGGATGGGTGCGCCCTAGGGATGTATGAGAAATTTGTTTCATTTTCGTTTTGATCAGGATTTTTACCCAGTTTGCACCTTCCAGACTGAACATGGACTTGGACACAATCTGTGGTCAAAGTCCATACATTTTGAAGCTTGCAGTGTGATTCATGGGCAAAAAAAAATGCGGCAGCATGCGTACGTTTCAAAAAAATGTACATTCCAGAATGTGTACATTTCAAAAGTGTGCACAATTGATGCATACATTTGGGGAAATGTGCATGGAAATATGCACAGATTTTCATGTGAAAAGAAAACACAAAGCTCACAATCTGATATGGACTTGAGTCCACCTCCTTTTCTTTTTGGGTGCGGGTGCATGCGGACACACACACACACACACACCCTAGCATCTGTTCCCTCCCCGCTTACTGTTTCTTAAAGAAGTTTAAAGCACTAAAGCACTTTGCAGGAGGCACCAGAAAATTTGGGACTTTGCATAACAAAGGGAGAAGCCGTGATGGCTTAAGGGTATTCGTGAAGGTCCCGGGATATTCAGAGCAGTTGGAGGGTATGAAAGAGCCCTTTTTAGAAAAGTTAACACAGAGATAATCAGATATTTGGTGGGACTGAATCCGGCCCTCTGCTACCGTTCCTGAACAGCCCATACCAAAGAGTTTAGCTTTCAAAACAGCTCCAAGTCCCAGCTTTCAGATATGTACAGAAAAGACATGTTTGTTTCTGGACAGGTACTGCAGACCTGATGGCATCCAGTGAGGAATGGGAGTGAGCAGCCATGATGATGGGAGCAGCTAGCTCTGAAAGCCTGGCCACAGTGGCGACATCACCATGGCATGGAAAGTGTACTGGTCTAACTCTGTCATTCTGGCAACAGTGTGATGACAAAATGCTGAAGGCCCACATATTTTATGGGATTACAGGGTAGGAAGCACATGTGGACTGTGACACCCCAGTTCAGGCCAGGAGGTGTGGAGGAGCATCCTGGGAGCCAAGCCAAGGCAGAGGGCTTGAGAGACACAGATGGGTCAGGGTAACAATGGTGATGGATGGGTCACACTCCAATATGAGAGTCCTTTGGGGCAGGACAGAGGTGACAATCTGGCAGGTGAAAAGGGTAGCATCCAAGCTGAGGAAACCAGTAATGGGCGCCAAGGTTCTTGAGCAATGGTTTGAGGGCATGGTTGGACTCCCAGGAACCAGCCCACTCTTATTTCCTGACCCATACCATAAGAAACACCTACATTTCATAAACTAGCCCTGTGTGCAAATGGCCTCTCAAATTTCTCCGGCCTATTTGTGGGCAGTTAAATTGTGGCTGTGGGGGGAGAATTTCACCGAATATCTCCAAGGAGAGGATAAATTCTCCAACAGTTTCTCACAGATGGGGCTCACCAGTGGCAGGGAATGCAACACAGCTTCTCTCTTTCTTCGTGAAGGTTTTTGGGCTTTTTGCACCGCCGCTGCAAGTGATAACAGCACGAACTGTCTTAAGGCTTCCACTTTTTCTGCTGCATTCTCAGGGGATTTTATAACTAATTTTGGTGGTGTTTTTGAGCTTACCTAATCACTGCAAGGTGGCTAAGGGTGTTGTGTGTGTTTTCTTTCTATCACACACCTCTCCATTGCTCTGCAGCCTCCCAGGCCACCTGCAGTTCTTGAACAGAAAAAGCCCCATGGGAGGAATTACCTCATGATGTCTTCCCTTGAGGCTTTAATTGAGGGAGGGCCCTGGCTCAGTGGTAGAGCATCTGCTTTGCATGCTGAAGGTCCCAAGTTCGATCCTCAGCATCTCCAGGTAGGGCTGGAAAAATTCCTGTGTGAAACCCTGGAGAGCCACTGCCAGTCAGTGTCAACAATACTGGGCTAGATGGACCAATGGTCTGACTCAGTATAAGGCCGTTTCCTATGTTCCTATGAACTGCAGGAAGCCGAGGAGGCTACAGCTTGCCACAGAGATGACTGTACAATGAAAGACAGGACACTCACGCACATTCCTTGGCCACCTCATAAGTAAGGTAAGCGCAAGAACCCTGAACCCAACCCATGAGGATTTCTCCTAAATTTCTTTTCCTTTGAATTTCTTTTCTAAAGCCATTTCTTCTCTGTCCAATTAAATGAGAATTGTCGGGGGGGGGGATGTGGAAGAAACTTTCGGCACAGCACTGATTTAAACCACGTTTAGACTGCTTCTCCCACTTTCAAGCCAGCTTCCAAAATCACACGGAAGAACAATCAAACAGCATAATCTTAAAAAGCAAATACTGTACACACACACACACAAGAGTGAATCCAGCAAAAAAGATAGCAGAAACTGAAGATTAGAAACAGCACATAGCCCCGCCCCGAGCAAATTAAAACAAAAAACAAAAAAAGACCCTGAAGCTCCCACAAGAACAGGTAGGTCTTGCATTTTTTATGGAAAGTTAACAGAGAGCTGCACTGACAACCTCATCAGGGGAAGCTGATTTGATTTAAGTGTTATGAAGATTTTTATCCTGTCTTCCATTAAACTGAAGTTCAAGGCAGCTGTAAAAAAAATTAAAAATACAAAACTAAGGAGAAATCCAACTTAAAGTACAGTACAGATATAAACTCAATACAGCAGCACTAAACAGGTTTAAAAAAAACAAAAAAAAAAACTTGCGGCCACTCACAATTAAAACCCACCAAAGTCTTTAGTAAATGAAACAGTTTTCACCTGGCATATAAAAGTTTTCCCCTGGCATTCTCCTGGCCACCAATTTGCAGGGCTATAAAAGGGGATTGGACAAATTCATGGAGGAGAAGACTATCAATGGCTATAGTATCACTGGCAGTATGCCTATATACACTAGTTGCTGGAGAACATGGTTGGAGAGTGCTGTTGCACTCATGTTCTGCTTGTTGGCCACTATGTGAACAGAATGCTCGACTAGATGGACCTTTGGTCTGATCCAGCATGGCTCTTCTTATGTTCTTATGCTCTTAAAAGAAATCCAAGAACGTGCTGCTTGAATAGGTTTGGGGAGAAAACATTACATAGGAAGGTCACATGGAAACAACCTGTTAGGAAGGGTTACATAACTTGTTGACTCATGATGTCACAATGCATTATGAGCTTACAAACTACAGCTCCCAAGATGCAGTTTGATATTGTGCATGTACAAAAACATGTATACACAGAACAGGAACTCCAGTTAAAGAACTCTCATCTGAGATTACATGGGTGAATTTGTTGCTTTCCGAGGAAATGATGAATTCACAGGGATGGGGACTTGGACAGGACTTGACTCGTGAGTCGGACTGAGTCCCCCCTCTGACTCGGTCAGACTCGAGTCCCAGTATTTTTAATGGGACTCGAGACTCGACTTGGGACTCGAGACCAAGGACTCGTGTTCCAAAATCGTGTTCCTCAAATGCAACATGGATAGGTTTTAGGAAGTACAGCAAGTTTATTTTTTAAAATCATTTTCCTAAATTGCAACCTTTCAGACATTTTGGGTTTGGCTGCCTCTGCCTGCCTGTTTGGGGTTCCCTGCCTCCTCTGCCTGCCTGGTCTCTTCTTGACCAGTTCCACAGTTTGAATTGTCCAAGACAAAGGCCTCTGCCTGCCTGTTTTGGGGTTCCATGCCTCCTCTGCCTGTCTGGTTATTTTCGGTTTGTCTGCCTGGTCTGTTCTTGCCAAAATCAGTTGCAGAGTTTTGAAATAAAAAGGCACACTTGTGCCTAGAATTTATTTAAGCCACACATCTGAAATAGCCTTATTTTGTTGGGGAAAAACCCCATTGATTTTAATAGGGACTCATGGAGTCAGCTTTGGGAGTGACTCGTGACCTGTGACTCGTGAGTCACCATTTTGGACCAAGGACTCGGACTCAGACTCGAGACTCGGGTCCAAAGACTCGTGACTCAACTCGTGACTCGAAACCAAGGACTCTTCAACATCCCTAGGAATTCATTTGGGGAAAGTTTGCCTATTGCTAGTTTTAATAGTGAAGTGAACAGAACTGTTAAAATAGCACAAGAATAAATCAGACATATTTTGGCATTCTCCTCCTTCTCTATCTGGTATTTATACCCCCCCCCCCGTTCAAACAATAAAGTACAGAACTGTAAACACAGTATATGTGACAGGAATAATAAAGAAAGAAGAACACATTCTTCATTTTTAAATACTGAAGGAAAATTGATTTTTTTCCTTCCCTTTTAAAGCTATTTTGATGCAATCCTACAAATACACAGAGAAACTAGCTGGGGAAAGAGTGCTTTGTACTTTCTCTCCTGACTTTTCTCTTATGCTTTGCTGGTACATTTGGTTCATGTTTGCGTAGTGGTGAGAGTGTTGGACTGGGATTCGGGAGATCTGGGTTCTAGTCCCCGCTCGGCCATGAAACACACTGGGTGACTTTGGGCCAGTCACTGCCCCTCGGCCTAACCTACCTTGCAGGGTTGACCCACGGTCAAAGCACTGGCATCTTCTGGATTATGTAATTGTCCGTGCTAGAGATCGCCGCGATGTACTTCTTACTAGGGCCATGGTGAGTGCCGACGACTGCTGGACAGACCACCGACTAATCCGGTCCACTATGGTTATCAACATTGCTCCCCAACGTAGGCTTCAAGGAAGGAAACCAAGGCGTAAAATGAACATCCAAGTCCTTCAAGATCCTATTAAGCAAACTCATCTTCAATCACTTCTTAAGGAACATCTACCTACGGAACCTCCTGACAACATTGAGGACCATTGGTCTAAGCTGAAAACCTCCATTACTGCAGCTTGTGAACAAACTATTGGATATGAAACTAAGAAACATCAGGATTGGTTTGATGAAAATGACAATGAGATTAAATATATAATTGACCAAAAAAGGAAAGCCTTCCAAATATGGCAAAATGATATTAACTGCGCTGCCAAGAAAAAAACCTACGCTAGCGCAAAGGCTGAGGTCCAAAGAAGAACAAGAGAACTTAAGAACGCTTGGTGGAAAAAGAAAGCTGAAGAAATTCAACAACTTGCAGAATCTCATGATGCACGGGGCTTTTTTAAGGCCACAAGGGCCATTTATGGACCAAAAACCTATGGTACAAACCCTTTACAATCAAAAGATGGCACCAAACTCTTAAAAGACAAAGAGTCTATTGCACTGCGTTGGAAAGAGCATTATTATGACCTTTTAAATCGTAAGTCTAAGGTGGATAATGAGATTTTTTCGCAAATCCCGCAAAAACAAATTAAAGAGGAACTTGCAATACTCCCCACTTTGGATGAAGTAAAAAAAGCCATTAATCAAATGAAGAACAACAAAGCTAGTGGACCAGATGGGATTCCTGCTGAAATCTTTAAAGAAGGGGGGCCCGAACTTGTACAACATCTTCATAAACTCATCGAAAAAATCTGGATAAGAGAAGAGATCCCAGAAGACTTCAGGGATGCCATAATTATCACCCTCTTTAAGAAGGGTGATAGAACAGACTGTGGAAACTATCGGGGCATTTCTCTCTTAGCAACCGCAGGTAAAATATTTGCTAGGATTCTCGCAAACCGTCTTCTATCTATTTCAGAAGAGATCCTCCCTGAAACTCAATATGGTTTCCGCCCCTCTAGAGGGACAGTAGACATGATTTTTACTGCACGTCAGCTCCAAGAAAAATGCCGGGAGCAAAATCAACCCCTTTATATGGCATTTATCGATTTGGCTAAGGCCTTTGATACTGTAGACCGTACAGCTCTCTGGACTATCCTTATGAAAATTGGATGCCCCAATAAATTTGTGAATATCTTGCGACTTCTCCATGACAACATGACGGCAACGGTTTTGGACAACAACGGCTCTCATGGTGCTCCATTTAAAGTGGGATCAGGTGTTAAACAGGGATGTGTTATCGCCCCAACATTATTTGCCATTTTCATCGCCATGGTTTTACATCTTGTCGAGGGGAAACTTCCCACCGGTGTGGGAATTATATATCGAACAGATGGAAAGCTTTTTAATCTCAGCAGGCTGAAAGCAAAAAGTAAGGTAATTACAACCTCCGTTGTGGAACTTCAGTATGCTGATGATAATGTGGTCTCCGCACATTCAGAGGATGATCTCCAAACTATCCTAAATGCTTTTGCAGAAGCATACGAAAAACTTGGTCTCTCACTTAACATCAAAAAAACCAAAGTGCTTCATCAGCAAGTGCAAGCCAATCCTTTGGTGATGCCATCTATCCAGCTTGGCGGGACAATACTGGAAAATGTCGATCATTTTCTCTATCTTGGCAGCTATCTTTCTGTTACAGCTAACATCGACAGTGAAATCCAGCATCGTCTGAGCTCCGCAAGTGCCGCATTTTCTCGAATGAAACATAGAGTGTTCGAGGATCGGGATATTTGTAAGAAGACCAAAACACTGGTTTATGAAGCCATTGTATTACCAACTTTATTGTATGCCTGCGAAACATGGACTATCTATAAACGTCACTTCCACCTCCTTGAAAGGTTTCATCAACGTTGCCTCCGGAAAATCCTGCAAATTACTTGGGAAGATAGGCGAACAAATGTCAGTGTACTGGAAGAAGCAAAGACTACTAGCATTGAAAAAATGATCCTTCAACGCCAACTTCAGTGGACCGGTCATGTTGTTCGAATGCCTGACTGCCGTCTCCCAAAGCAGTTACTTTACTCCCAACTCAAGGATGGAAAGCGGAATATCGGTGGTCAATATAAGAGGTTTAAAGATGTTCATAAGGCTAATCTAAAAAAATGCAATATAAACATCGAAAACTGGGAAGCTCTGGCCCATGAACGATCTAAATGGAGGTTGGCCTTTCACAAAGGTTCCATGGACTTTGAAGAAGCCCGAGTGCAAGGTGAAAGGGAGAAACGTGCTAAGCGAAAAGCACGTCAAATGAATCCTTTACAGGACCATCTTCTATCTGGTAACCTGTGTCCTCACTGTGGGAAGCTGTGTGGATCTAGAATTGGCCTCCACAGTCACTTACGGACCCATCGCTAGAGTCTACACAATCTTATCCCGGAAGACAATCTTACTCGGTCACGAGTGATCGCCTGATGATGATGTGAGGATAAAATGGAGAGGAGGAGGAGGATTATGTAAGTCGCCTTGGGTTCCTTGCAGGAAAAAAGGTGGGGTATAAATATAATAAATAAAATTAAAAAATTTGTGAACTGACATACGTTACTTATTTTTGGAACCACATAAATTAAAATGTGAAAAGCCAGTCCAAGGAGGAAAATAATATGTCTGAAACAATGGGACATCTGGCCCATGACAATACTAGAGACAAAAACAAAGATCTAGAACTGTTTAATGAATGTAATCTTCTCTGTGATTAAAATAAAAATCTGCCTCCCGCCTCACTTTTACCCCAGTGCTACCAAAAATATTCAGGCTTTTCTAAAATGTTAATAGGAATTAATAACTGTTTTTGCTATACAAAACAAATATATATATATATATATATATATATATTCAAAATAAGTGTTAACACCCCCAAAAAATATGTACGGTTAAGTGAACCTTGATGACCAAATACAGTGTTACCCCCACAGATCCAGTAACTTTATATAGAGGACACGCACTTGTATCCAGATGTTCAGTTGTCTAAATGGCATGGATGTATCCCAAAGAATTCTTTAAAAATATCAA
The DNA here is from genome assembly GCA_021292165.1 of Shinisaurus crocodilurus. Classification (NCBI taxonomy): domain Eukaryota; kingdom Metazoa; phylum Chordata; class Lepidosauria; order Squamata; family Shinisauridae; genus Shinisaurus; species Shinisaurus crocodilurus. The sequence continues at coordinate 25,561,871 of CM037876.1, read as the reverse complement.
TTTTATCAGAGAAGTTATCATGGGCCAATTTAAAACAAAGCAGAAAAATGGTGGCCAACAGATTAGATCTTTTCCACTGATTACATATCTAACCTTTTACATTAAATCTGCATATATATTACAACACCAGACAGAGATAGTCTGGTCACACTTATCCGTCCTCTGGCAACCTTCTAGTCAGACTACTGCGATGTATGTACGGTGGCCATGTGTCCTCTTTTACAGAGAACAGTCCTCTCTTTGAGGGACTGTCAGAGGACAGTCCTCTATTTTGAAGGCATCTTCCATTTGAAGGGCTGGCCAGTCCAAGTCCAGTATAAAGATAAAGAACCATCAGAAGGAGGAGCTGGGCCTTGAAGTTGGCTCTCAGCAGCACCTGGACAACAGACTGAGCCAGGCACACAGGTCACCTGGTCACAGTCTTCCACACTGTGGTGAGATGTGCTGCATTTCTATTTAAAATATAATAATTCTTTCTAAATGTGCATCTGCACATATAAATTATCATATACAACTTTTATGCAAATCAGTGTCCACCTTTTTTTTGGTGATACATACATCTCCTCTTTTTTTTGGCATCAAGGGGTCACCCTAATTGGATGGGGTGGGGCTGGTTTTCCTGGTGTCTGTTTGATACCAGATAAAGACCTAGGGCAGAGTCCAAGGGGGGAAGGGGGTTACGCCCCCACTGACTCTCTTATGACCCACCAATTCTATTGCGCAAGCAGCCCGCACTGCTTGTGCAATAGTGATTTAGCACTTCCAGGGCAACCTGAAATGAGCAGAAGCACTGGTTTCCGGAAGGAGGCAGGTCGATGGAGCTTGCATAAGGGAGCTCCACCAACCGGCCTCCTTCCAGAAACAAGCATTTCTGCTTGTTTCAGGGCTTCCCCTTGGAAATGCTAAGTCCCCCTTGCGTGATCGGTGGGGCCCATTTCTGCAACGGAATTGGCGGGACCCACTGCTTGTGGAAGGGAATCAGTGAGGCATAAATGAGCGCCCCACTGGATTCTGCTCCATTTTATTTTCCTGGGTCTTGTAACTTTGGGGTCAAAATAGATATCACTTTAAATCCCTATCCAGCAGCTACGTCTTTCTTTTCATTTTTACCCTCGAGTAGGTGCAGGGCCCCCAACCCAAATCAGGGCCCTAGTGCGGGGAGGGGAGGGCGGCTTTTTAAGATCCAGATTGAGCTCCAGGTACCTGCACTAGAGTACAGATGGGGGGGGGGGAAGGCATAGCAGCTAGAGATAGATTTAAAATAATATCTGGTTTGGCTCTTGGTGGTGGGATATTTTATGTGCTGCTATTTGTGTGTGAATTTAAGTACTTCTGCTCTTTTATTGATTGCCTTTGTTTTAATATGTATTTATTATTTTATGTATTTTTAGAAATTTGGAAATACTGATTGCACTGGAGGGCAGTATATAAATTCATTAAATATATAAATACACACCTGTGATGGTTTTGAGGGAGGGCGTGTCCTGTGAAATGTATATTGTGTCGGCTGCACTGGCTGCCAGCACATTTCCAGTCTAAAGTGCTGCTCTTGAGTCTTGACCTTTAAAGCCTTAAATAGCTGGGGCCGGCCAGGTTATCTGAAGGACTGCCTTCATCCATAGCAGCCTGCCTACTTCTTAAGATCAGTAACTGAGGCCCTTCTTGTCTGCCTGCCTCTAAAAGCACTCAACAGGTAGGTGGGCATAAGGTGAGTGTCTTTTCTGCAATGGCCCCACACCTCTGAAATCCTTTAGCAACTGGGGTCCATCATGCCCCATCACTACAGGCTTTCAGGATAGCCCATAAGACCCATTTGTGTTTGTTGGCTTTTTTTGTGGCATATTTTATTGAACTGCCAATGGCTTGGCTGCAACTGTTTATTAGATTTTAGCATTTCTTGGATGGGATGTTAGTTATTGCCACTGGCTTTTATGAATTCCTTTTCTGTTTACTGTACTACCTTTTATATTGGACGCCCCCTTGAGAGCGTCTTTACTCTTAAAGGCAGCCTAAAAAGGATTTAAATGAATCATTTTTTTCAAAATGAAATGCACTTGCCACATTTATTCTCCAACATATGTAGTAGCATGCAAAGAATCAGTAACTAAGGTGAGCATTCCGTTGGCATGCTAACACTATATGTAAACGAAACAGCACATGGTATACCTGCATTTAAATATGATCGACAGTGCCATCTCCAGGTTTTTTGGGGGGGTCCTGGAACAAGATGCCCTCAAGTGGGCCCCTCCCTGAGTGAGGTCATCTCCTCCTTGCTTCTTTCTCTGCTGCATAATCATAGATTGGGATGCCTCTAGGCCCAATCTGTGCCAATGCCCAAAGGGAAAAGGCAAGGCAACTGAAAGCAGCTGCCATCTCCTCACTCTCCTCGCTGCTTGCATACTCAGGGACGGCAGGCGAACAGACAGTGATAGCGAGGAGGAGGAGGAGGAGGAGGAGGAGGAGGAGGAGGAGGAGGAGAAGCATATGCAGGCATTGACAGTGCCCCCCCCCCCGCAGAGGTGTGGGCCTCAGCACATGCCCAACAATGCCTATCCCAGGCACCAGCCAGTGCTTTACCCATGGCTTGCATCACGTCTATTTCAGCTCTAATTGTTTAGATCAGGGATGGCCAACTTCTCTATTGTTGCACACGATACATCTACAGAATATAACTTACCACTGGAATTTGGCTTTGGCTTAAAACTCAACTGTCGATTCCAATCTGTATTCCAGAAGTGAAGCCTTCCTAACCCTCTTTCTTAATTCTGGCAACATGGGTAGAGTATTGGACTTGGACTGGGGAGACCTGGCATTGAATCTCCACTCAGCCATAAAGCTCCCTGGGTGACCTTCGGCCAGCCACTATCTCTCAGCCAAGACTATTTTATGGGGTTGCTTTGAGAATGAAACGGAGAACAACAAAATGTGAACAGCAAGTGAATAAAAGGCTATCAGTGGTTCATACATTTGCCTGTCCATTTGGGAATCATTATTTTAGTGCCCAGGTATTTTTCTTCCCACCAGTGGCAGATGCAAAATATTTTAGCTGTAGTTTCACTACCTCTTAGAATTGTGATAACATGAGGCAATGATGAAGAAATGTGTCAAGAATAAATATAAAAAGCCGCTGGGAGCATATTCTCTCCTCAGTGCAACCAGAACCCCCATCAACATTAACAATAAATAATATTACATAGTCGCACCAGTACATAACCTTTTATCAAAGAGCACTTTCCATACATGAATTATTCAAGATATGCTCCACTGTGTGATCCCACTGCATTTCTATCTTACTTTCTTTAGTATTTTAATCAATTTCCATTTGCATCGATTGTTTCTAAAGAAAGATTTGGTGTGAACAGGCTGCAAAGCCAGAAGTACTCTCCCTCACATGCTCTCTCTCTCTCTCTCTCTCTCTCTCTCCTACATGTATACATGCTTCTTCTTTTTATTAATGTATTAGGATGCAATCCAGTCAGGATGCCCATAAACCTCCGAACTCAGAGGAATATGGGCATCCTACGCAGGGTGGGGGAAGCAGCAGAGGCGAGCTCTACCTCATAGATTTCATCGATCATAGAGTTGGAAGGAGCCTACAAGGCCATCGAGTCCAACCCCCTGCTCAATGCAGGAAACTAGAGGAGGGGTCTCCCATCCAAGTAATTAACCAGGCCTGACCCTGCTTAGCTTTCCACGCTCAGACAAGCTGAGCCAGCGTGAGCCACAGGCCTCCCCACTCCTCCTGCCCCACAAGTCAGCTAGATGGCCGATAATGGCCATCTAGCTGTGGTGCTTCAGAGAAGGAGGCTGGAGCACCGCCAGGATACATCATATCCTGGCAGCAATGGTCTCCTCCCCTCCCCGCCCCCCAGAATGCCCCCTTTACCCCTTTACTCCAAGGCTGGAGCTCTGTCTCTGACCTCAGATTTGGGAATCTGAAGAATCCTATGCCCCCCTAGACACTGTCTAGGGGCCGTACGATTGCTCTGTTACATACATACATACATTATACATACATACATGCATGCATACATGGTTACAAATATAAGTGGTACATCTAGGAACGGACACTACTGGTGGACTGGTTTTTTCCTCCTCCATGCAGTTCCCCATAGATCCCCAAAATCTGCTCCAGACGCATGGGAGCCCACTGGAACAGGTTTGGGGGGGGAGCACAAGTGGGGAGGAGTGGAAGGGAAACTCCTGTTGCATGAACAGAAGGCTGACCTCCATGCGTTGAAACTATCTAGACCAAGCATATGAGCACACAGCTTGTACACACAATCTGATAGCCTGTATTTTCTACAGATTGTATCAGATTGTATGGCAAGATCCTTTGGGGGGGGGGGCTTCTTCAGCAGGGTAGGTGGTCCAAAAAACAGGGGATGCAGCAAGGAACAGAAAAATCCAAATGTTTGGCCAGATGATGTTGGCCATGGGATCTGCAGTTTACATAGAACCAGTCTCAAAATGTAGATTTGCATTCTGAATGAATCAGTCAGTGGTGGGTGTTGCAGGTATCAGAGGACACCTAGCAATGCATTTTGGGGGGATAGAGAAGCAGTGGATGATCTCCATTTCTGAAAACGCTAAAGGCTGCTGCTAGCCTGATCTATGACACACACACAGGGGTGTGTTCACCGAGGGCAAGAGACAGATCAGAGTTGCAACAGACTCCATGGCCCACATCATCTGGTCACATTTTTGAGCTTTTCTGTTTTTTCCCCTGTCCCCTGCTTCTTGGTACTACCTAGCCTGCTGAAGAGTTCTGGAGAACTTGAAAGCTGGCACATTTTTGTGGAATTTTGGTTGGTCCTAATAAAAGTATTGTCCAACTGTGGATTTTGGATTATATTTTTAGGTGTACACTCAACACCTTTTATGTGTACACTTAGGTGTAAGCTATGTCCTCAAGAAGAAGATTTGCAGGTCCCTTGCACTAGATCCCATTATCTTTGCTTACTAGGTCTCATCCCTGTTACAAAGTTCTCTGCATGGTGCAATGGATAATTTTCTGGTCTACTTTGAAGGAAGTCAAAGAATCATACATAACACAGTAGTTCTAAGAGACTCACAGTGCTTTAAATTAACTTTTAATCCATTTACGTAAACATTTTACTGGTGGAATCCCCACTGTGAAAAGAGTGGCTGTGCTCAGAATCTTTCTGCTAATTAAACAATATTTTTTTAAAAAAAAAAAAACCAATTACATAGTAGCAAAATGTGTGTTGTTGTTGTTTAAAGGATATTATACCAATTTCTATAACACTGATAGATGCCAATTTATTTTAGCAGTAAATGCTATGACAGAAATGGATTTGGACTGATGGATCATATTTGGGCATCTATGGGTCATTTTGGAAAGGAAGGAAAAGCTGTAGAAGAAGGTGGAAACCAGAAGTATTTTACCCGTATCAGAACAATGTTGGATTGAATACAGGGGCCTGCAGGGAAACAAGATGGGAAACAAGCCCTATTTTTGGCAAACACACACACACACACAAAACACCTTACCCAAGCAGCCCTCTGTGCCCCACCCTATAACATTCAGGAGAGCCATCTGACCTTCTAGAAAGGCTTGTGGGGAGCAGGTGGCTGCAGTGGGGTGGAGAAGAGAAACTTTCCTTCTGTGAACTTCCTTAAATTAACTCATCTTAGGATCCAAGCCAATGGATTATATGAAGTTTTTCTTTTAAAAAAATATATATTCTCAAAACAAACTAGAATCTCTGGCTCATCACATAGAAGTTTCACTTTTTTTTTTTTTTTAAAGGGAGAAATAGATTGTCACATTGTCCATTTAGCATTTAGCTGGGAACCGAATCCCCCATACGAAATCAGTATGCAGAGAATCATTTCTAAATGGCATGCAGGTCTGTAACCTGCAGCTTTTAATTGCAAAACCCAAACAAGCAGCAACCTGGGCAGGACTGGCACCCCGTTCAGAGGTATTTTGCTGAGTGACACTCGGGTAGCGTACTGAATTGTGTGGCTAGTGACTGAACAAAACAAGTGGGCAGCCTGGGGAAACAAGATTTGAGTGCTTCAGAGGCAGAGTTCGATGTCAGAGTCTAGACAGGGTCATGCGATGAGCTCTTGAAGGAGTTAGGGAATCAATTAGGCACAAGGAAAGAAGTATGTTGCCACAGATGGTGGGGGCAGCATGGGTGAAGGATCTAGTGCCCTCAGGAGAGAGGTCAGCTGGCAGGAAAAAAGAGCTACTGATCAGCCAGTGTAAGTCTGATGTCCAAATGTTGCAACAGCCATAAAATGAAAGGAGAAATAGTAATGAAGGACTACCAGTCAATGTGGCACAAAACCTGGTCTGTTGAATTAGATGTGGGGGAGATTCATTCACATCCTTTTCCAGACTACACATTCAAGACCTGCTGGTGCTTTTGCAGTCCCATTTTCTTGGCCACAAAGTTCAGATTTCTTTTATTTTTTATTTTTTTAAAAAATAACCCATTAGCAGATCCAGATTTTGACCAGTTCCCGTTGTGCTTCTGTTCTTTTCTGTACTCTTTTCAATTGTTCATTTTGATTAGAGGCCCCATTCTTTTGTGTGAAGAAACCTTGCTCATAGCCCAATATATCCTCGGTTGCATTGCTGTAAGGCTGCAAAGTTTGGCACGTGCATAGTTTGCATTTGGTCACAGTACATTGTGGGTATTGTAATACTGTATTAAAGCTACAAAAACACTCCTCCATTTTCACATAATCTTTCTTTTCAAACAGATAGATACTGGAGATTATTAAAGGTGGGGCTTAAGAAGCAATCCTATTTAGGAGGGTGCCCTCCAAATGTTTTGGACTACAGTTCCCACAATCCCTGAGCACTGGCCATGATGGCTGGGGCTTATGGAGGGTGTAGTTCAAAAAATCTGGAGGGTGCAAAGTTGCCTACAACTGAGATAGGGCAATAGGTTGGAAGGCAAAGGATTGAATGACATCTTCCATTGGGCACCCTTCAACTCTATCAAACTACAACTCTTGATCACACAGAAGAAAGGATATTTGGAATCCAATGGTGGCTTTGCAAGAATCAGAGGCATGGAAGGAGGGTGTGCAGGCCAGTTGCACTTCTGGTTTTCATGCTTCCAAGATCTCATGCATAGAAGGAAATTGTGCATCTCCTCTATATCTGTTTTCCTTCTTTGCCCATGAATCTGGGATTGTGGAAAGAAGATGCACACAACTCACCCACACATATTCTCTAATACCACTTTGGCATTACATGCAAAGCAGGTGTACCAGCCTACACTGGCAACAGTAGATATCTTCGTTGCTGCCACTCAAGGCAAAATTGTTCTTCAGATAAACTGAAAATGTATCCTTCTGGGGCTTCCAGCTACCATTATTCATATACAATATTTATTTTTCCTAAATGCTGTTGACAGTCATATCAGAAACTAATACAGGCCATTGAAACATGAGCATGACAGCTAAACGCTGTATCCTACTTGTTCAAAGGCAGGATACCTCTAAAGAAAGGTGCAGGGGTTGGCCTTTATACTCTGCTTTGTGAACTTCCTGCTTTTGGAAATAGGGTACTAAACTACATGCAACATGACCAGATCTAGCAGAGGAGTTCTTTTGTTCTTATTCTGGGTGCATTTAGAAGATATCAGGGGGGGGGTGGGATATGCCCAGAAAAGCTCTACCACTGCTCTCCACCTCCAAAATCCTCAAACCAATCTATGTGTACAATCCCCTAAATACAGTGACTAGAGCAGGGCTCTCCAATCTTGGGTCCCCAGATGTTGCTGGCCTACAGCTCCCAGCATACCCACCCAGCATGACTAATGGCAAGGGATTCTGGGAGTTGTAGTCCAGCAACATCTGGGGACCCAAGATTGGAGATCCATGGACTAGAAAGTAAGACCTGATGGACAAAGTATGGCTTATGTCTGAGTAAACATGCACAGGAGTGTGCTTACAGCGTATTCATGTGTTTATATATTAGAAAAAGTTTGAGTAAAGAACCTGTCATGTCAAGTGGAATGTGTGATTGTATGCTGCATTTTTCACATGTACACATACACACACACGGTTGAGCTCCAATTGACACTGTTGACTTGGTTTCCATTTTTTCTCATGCTAGGATGCTATTAAAACCCTTATTTACATAATAGCTGTTGCATACTGCCCACTGAAGCCTGCTAATGACTAATGACTAATTAATATATTGTCAAGGATGGCAGGTCTCAATTTTGACCTCTTCTGCCCTTTCCCGAGCACCTGCACACGCCTTGCCATCACCCCGACCTACATTTCTGGTAGTTAAGCTCCCCATAAGGTACCCTAAGAAAACCACCTGAATGTTTAATGACCAAGTAGCTGTGAACGCCAAATGAGAACAACAACTGAAGTGATTACTACCACTTTAAAAAGTGACAGGTGAGATAGATTATGCACCTAATGTGTTAACACACTCTCCTCAATCAATGAGAGCAAACACGGCTAACTAGGAACAGTGTAAAGGATATGAGAAGACAACAAGGCAATGTTCACTTTCTGAAGAGAGATAGGAGGGAGCTGAAGCATGTAAAAAGCAAGCAAACAAAAACCCGTTATGGTTTCTGGCTCAGGTGCTCTGCCCCCAAATTCCCCATATATATTGGGGAGCATTCAGTGCTAGCACTGAGTCAAAGTTGAAGGACACCATTTTTGAGTGGGGGTAGAATTCCCCAATGCACTTGTGAGCTGGTACCTTTGTGATACAACTGCATGTGTGGTTATGGCAGGACAAAGCAGTGGGTGCTTTGCTTTTTCTTTAGATTTTAAGAATATCAACAGGAGCTCCTGTGGGCATCTTGGAGGCAGCATTTTCTCCTGAGAATGCCCTGGAAAATGGCTATATCCAGCACATTCAGGGGAGGGGGTAATGAGAGGAGGTTCTTGTTGGGAATCTTAAAATTTACAGGAAAAACTCACTGCTGTCCTACAGGTGATGGCATGACTGCCCCATACCTTAACCTTTTAAGAAATTCCCCCTCCCCCAAAATGTCCCCCAATTTCAGAGGTGATCCTCGCCTCACCCCAGGTTGTCTGCTGAGAATTCTCAGCTCAGAACTAAAACTGTTATTCCCCAACTGTACCCTGAAGTGAACATAAGAATCTGCCCTACACTGGGTCAGGCCATTGGTTCATCTAGTCAAGCATTGTTCACACTGACCAGCAGCAATGGCTCTCCAGGGTTTCATGCAGAAGTTTCCCAGGCCTTCCTGGAGGTGCCGGGGATTGAACCTGGGACTTTCTGCTTGCAAAGCATATGCTTTGCACATGCCATGGCAAGCAACCATAATGACTAAAGGTGTCCAAGATGGGTGGGAGTTTTTAAAAAAGGAAATTCTAAAGGCACAATTGCAAACAATTCCCACAAGGAAAAAAAAAGGCAGAGGGCAACAGAAGAAGCCAATGTGGCTTCACAAAAAACTCAGAGATGACCTTGAAAACAAAAAAAAGGACACATATAGGGAGTGGAAGAAGGATAGGCTACAAGGGAAGAGTACGGGCAGGTAGCACAGAACTGCAGGAATAGTGTCAGGAAGGCTAAAGCTGAGAATGAGCTGAGGCTAGCGAGGGATGCTAAAGGCAACAAAAAAGCTTTCTTCAGATACGTGCATAGTAAAACACAGAGGAAAGAAATGGTGGTTCAACTACGCAATGGGGATGGCAAAATGATAACAGATGACAAAGAAAAGGCAGAACAAGTGTTCAATTCTTACTTTGTCTCCGTCTTCTCCCAAAAGAGGGTCTATGTCCCCCCTGGATAGGGATGGGTGCCCAGGCTCCAGCAAGTGCCACCTGATGTGCTCACCGGACTTCCGGGTTCCCCAGCTTTACATCGTTTACATTGAGTATAATGTAGTATATGTAAAAAACCAGCTGCAATTTGCATAAATGTGGCCATTTTTAATGTATACTATGCTATACTTTACATAAATGACGTATCTTACGCCATTTTCTACCTAAAAGACATATAGCCAGGGAACCCGGAGGTCACTTCCCCCAGCTCGGCTCACGAGAACACAAGTCAAGCTGGGGACCAGGTAGGACGGCGGGGGGGTGGGGGGTGTCGTGCCACAGCGGCGGCAGCGGGGGGCGCGGGGGTCCTCCGGCGGTGGCAGCTCGAGCGGCGCAGAGAACGCTCCGCGCCGCTCTGAAGAGCAGGATCGGGCTGCCGCCGCAGAGGGCCAAGCCACGGAGAACCACGAGCCTACTTAAGGCTCGTGGTACATCCCTAATTCCATGATTCTATGCTCTACCACTGAGCTGTGGCCAGGACCGGTGCAAGGCAGTTTGGTGCCCTAGGCAAGATCAGATATTTAGCGCCCCCCTTCCCACTTGAGAGCACTGTATATTTTTTTTCAAGGCGTTTCTGGTGCCCCCTTTAGCCCTGCGCCCTAGGCAGCTGCCTAGTTGGCCTAATGGTAGCACCGGCCCTGGCTGTGGCCCTTTCCCCAGAACTCTACAACCTCATTCTTCTGCACGTGTGGTCCAGGCCTTGGTCTGCATACATCACTTCTATGACATCAGATAGAACCTACGTTATATTTTCCTATGGCTGCTGTGTTGCATCAGTTAAAAAAAAAGAAAAAAGAAACTCCAAAGTCTGAGATCTCTCACTGTTTCTTCTTGCAATATAGTTCCACACATCACTACATATACATGATACATTTTTTTTCCCACCTGCATTTTTTCCCCTCCACCCTTGCAACTTTCGGTTCCAAGTGTAATCTGTATTTGCGTCTTTGCCGGCCTTGGTTTATGATTTCTGTGTAATTGGAATGATAAAGGTGTATTAAAAACCAACATGTTTTGCATACTGTTTCTCGCAAGAGTAACAACACGCTTCCGCCAGTTGCACTTCTGGTTTTCATGCTTCTAAGATCTCATGCATAGAAGGAAATTGTGCATCTCCTCTATATCTGTTTTCCTTCTTTGCCCATGAATCTGGGATTGTGGAAAGAAGATGCACACAACTCACCCACACATATTCCGCTGCATCTGGCCACATCTCACCACTATTCCCTGAAAGAGACCACACTGAAAGAGCCAAAAAGTCAGAGCAATTAGTCAAGGATTCGCTCCGAGAAATGTCTTGCCTAAAGAAATATGAGTAGGAAAGAGTTGCTCAAAGAGATCTTGTTAAAATAACCACACACAAAAAAACAAACCCATTTTCAATAGCCATTAGTATTCACTAGCCATATACCTGTCATTATATAACATATGGGAAAGGGCGGGGGGGGGGACAAGATAGATGGACAGAAGCCCATATTGCAGGGATGTTGGGAGACACAATATGTGCTCTGCTGCATATAGAAACGTATTGCCTCACCCCACCTTGGGAGGGTCCCTCTCAGTTAATCTAGCAGCCACTTCACAAGCTTTGTGATCATGAATCTTGAAATGGGTCAGTGCCACCTAAGTTAGTCATGGAACTGGTGATCGATTAGCAATGACTTCCTTAAAATGAGTAGATAAGAACATAAGAAGAGCCGTACTGGATCAGACCAAGGGGCCATCTAGTCAAGCATTCTGTTCACACAGTGGCCAAGCAGCTGCCCACGGGATCCCACAAGCAGGACATGAGTGCAACAGCACCTTCCTGCCCATGTTCCCCAGCAACTGGAGTACATAGGCATGAATTCCATAGTTTAACTATGAGCTGTGTGAAGAAGTACTTCCTTTTCTCTTTCCTGAAACTCCCACCAATCAGCTTCATGGGATGACCCTGTTGGGTTCTAGTATTATGAGAGAGGGAGAAAAATGTCTCCCTATCCACTTTCTCCACACCATTCATAGTTTTGTGCATCTCTATCATGTCTCCCCTTACATCCTCCCCCTTTCTTTTGGAGAAACAATCCACGATGTTATAACCTTTCCTTGTAAGGTAGTTGCTCCAGTCCCTTCATCGTTTTAGTTGCCCTTTTCTGCACTTTTTGCAACTGTACAATATCCTTTTTATGGTGTGGTGACCAGAACTGTACACAGAATTCTACATGGGGTTGCACCCATGTATACATAGATTTGTATAAGCGGTGTATAATATTGGCAGTTTTATTATCAATTCCTTTCCTAATTATGCCTAACTTGGAGTTTGCCTTTTTCACAGCAGCCACACACTGGGTCGACTTTTCCATCGAGCTGTCCACCGCAACCCCAAGATCTCTTTCTTGGTCAGTCACCGCTAGCACAGATCCCATCAGCTTATCCTTGGAGTTGGGATTTTTCGCCCCAAGGTGCATCACTTTACACTTGCTTACACTGGACCACGTTTGCCAGAAATAAGAGGTAGCGCTAGGATTAAGGTCCCGCTTCTAGTCAATGAACAGGGAAGTTTTTAAAATAAATAAATAAATAAATAAATAAAGGGGTGTCAATGTTTAGCCCCTGCTCATTTAAGAGCTGGGGTATTTTCTTAGATAACATGCTTTTCTCAAGATACTGCTCCCGGGGCTGGCTCCAGGTTGGAGGGCCCCCAGATAATGTGCCCTAGTTGGCGGTCTGGCTTCTCCTACCCTCCACAGGCTTGCCATGCATTGGTGGAAGGGGGTAGAGCACCATGTGCACTATTCTGTGCCCTGCCACTTAGATTCATAGATCATAGAGTTGGAAGGAGCCTACAAGGCCATCGAGTCCAACCCCCTGCTCAATGCAGGAAACTAGAGGAGGGGTCTCCCATCCAAGTAATAACCAGGCCTGACCCTGCTTAGCTTTCCACGCTCAGAGAAAAGCTGAGCCAGCATAAGCCACAGGCCTGTATTTAACCTTTATTTTCCCCCCTCTCCTTTCCCAGCACTCCATTCAGCACCAGCAAAGATCTTTTTTTAAGGGGCCAACCCCAGGACCCATAGTAGTGCAGGTGGCCATGCTTCTCCATTGCTGTCTGCCGATGACCACCGCTTCTCCACCATCCCCACCCACCCAGAGAAGCGCAGGCACTGGCACATTGATGCTGCTGCCTGTTCTACCTTGGGCGGGCAGGGAGAGCTGAGGCGGCTGTGGCTGGTGGCAGGCAGGAGAGGAGCACTGCCGCCTGCACTACTCTGAGCTCCCCAACTCACTTCTGCTGTCTCCGTTTGCTTTGAGCCTGTTTAGACCGCACCATTTGCCTCTGATCCTGCTGGGCCTCGACAGGAGGGATTCAAAGCCAAACGGAAGCAGGGCAGTGGTGGCCCCGTATGTGTGAGAACTCAAGAGAGTTGGTGGTATGCAATAGAGATTGACATATCATGAAATGGAAGGGAATTGGCAATATTCTCCTCTCTAGGCTCCAGCATGGCCCCATATTCAGACAGACCATTGGTTTTCCCTGAGCTAGCCTGGCTGAAAAGGTTTTCATGTCAACCCTGGGTGTGTGCCTGGCCAATCGCTAACTTTGATCACGCCTGCCTCTCTCTCCCACTTCTCTCACTGTCGCATTTCCCTCCAGGCTGCCTGCCTGCCACCTCCCTGCATCCCATATCCACCCAACCTCCTCAGATGGTCACCCAATCTCCAACCCCACCTTGGTGAACATCCAGGCTCTGGATTCCCCCAAGTGCACAGCACTTCCGCAGAAGGATCTACTGCACGGCCTTCGATTCCCAGCAGCGGTGCACCGAGGGATAGACCTTGGGGACAGAGTCCAGAGTCCCACAGTCCAGGATGGAGCTGTGATTGCGCTGAGGTTAAAATGCAAAACTGCGCATGCTCAGAGTATTTTTTTTCCAGGGTTGGTAAACATTCTAACATATCAGGAATGCAGAAGCAGTTGTAAAGCATGAAATGGCCAGGGGTGGGGGAGAAAAATGTTAGTTGTTTCGCTGCTAAAATTGTTAGTTGCTTCACTACTGAAGTATTACATGTGGCCATCTAAAGGGTCCCCCATAAGACCATTAAGTCCAGGGTCTAAAATGACCTAGCTGCACCACCAATTCAGATATACCATATCCCCTCCCCCTGGCAAATTGAGAGCCAGTGTGGTGTAGTGGTTAGAATGTTGGACTGGGACTGAGGAGACCTGAGTTCTAGTCCCGGGTTCAATTTCCCGCTCGGCCATGAAACTCACTGGGTGACTTTGGGCCAGTCACTGACTCTCAGCCTAACCTACCTCACAGGGTTGTTGTGAGGATACAATGGGGAGGAGGAGGATCATGTAAGCTGCCTCAGGTGCCTTGGAGGGGGGGGGAAGGCAGGATATAAATGTAATAATAAAATAAAATAATATAGAATTTGCTCTCTGACAACAGGAGTCCTGGGCCACCCAGGAATCCACCTGTGCTTAGACTGCCCATGGCCCAGTGTTGACAATTAGTGGGGATCCATCCCTTTTCCCTTCTCATTCAGTCTCTCACAGCTGAGCAGTTCTGGATTTAAAACATTTAACCTAACAAAAGAAACTGGCCCTTTAGGCATTTGTCAATTAGAGAACAACCAAAGCCTTGGAAACCAGGGAGGCCTGAAGCCGATTAACATTTCCTTCCGTGAGCTTTTAAGATCAGGCAGTAGCTCATTCTTTCATGCATGATGAACGACCGCCCCCTCTGGGGCTTGGCATATCTGGAGGTCCCTGGTGCAGACCAAAACATTCCAGGGAGAACAGCGGTCCACTTATTGCCGTATCTGCAGAAGCACAATGAATCAAAATGCCCTATCGGATTTCACAAGGGTAATGAGCACTTTTCATCTGAACTCTCGCCCTTTTTGAGAGGGAGCTTCTGTTCTGCCACTGACCCTCCTGGCAGTTAGCCAAAAAGCTGCTTAACTTCCTTTGACCGCAAGCCTTTGGGGATCTGCCCTGAAAGTGTCTGATTCAGGTTTTGGAAAGGCAGGCCCACCCTCTGCGGGCCTCCCACTGCACTGATGAAAGGAAGAATCGCGGTATCACGTCCAAGCATCAGATGACTGAATTTCATATTGTAACCTATTCCTGACATTTTCCTTTTCATTAAAGATGTCGGAGCATTACCATGGTGTCAATATCTAAGGCAGGGTTGGAGAAGGGCATTTTCAAATTACTAAATATCCTGGCCCTGAGCGCTGCAATGTATGTCCTAACAGTGCAGCCGTGTTGAGCGTTAATTATTGAAAAGAGACCGGTACCTTTTAAATTAAAGGATTTATTTCCCCTTCCATTAAATAACATTGTTCATTTCCTGTTCCATTAAAAAAAAACACCAAAAATCTGGCTTTTATTCTTATTCTTATTCTTTTATTCTTATTCTTATTTCAATTTATATCCCGCCTATATACTATTACTCTAGGCGGTGTACAAAATAACAATCTATTAAACAAATAAATATGCAGTAAAAACATCTGTTAAACATACAAACAGTATTAAAATTCCATTAAAATTCCATAAAAACAATAACATTCCATAGAAATATGATAGAATATTATAAAAGGAAGGCCTGCTGAAATAACAAAGTCTTCCGTGCCTGCTTAAAGACATACAAAGAAGTCAGCAGGCGTATTTCAAGTGGCAGGCCATTCCACAATTGAGGGGCAGCAAAAGAGAAGGACCTCCAACAAGTAGCTGCCAGTCTCACATTAGACAGCTGCAGCAGATGGCCCTCCAAAGACCTTAAGTGGCGGGGTGGAAGATAGGGGAGGAGGCGCTCCTTAAGGTACCTCCTTGGACATAGACCATGTTTCTTATCTTAAACACTAAGAAACATTGCCTTATGAGAGCTCCACCAAGCTGCTTCCTTCCAGAAACGAGCACTTCCGCTCATTTTGGGCTGTCCCGGAAGCACTAAATTGCCGTTTTGCAAGCGGTGGGGTCCACCTGTGCAACAGAATTGGTGGGGCAGAAGAGAACCAGTGGGGGTGGAAGCGCCCCATTGGATTCTGCCCAATGAAAATGACATTATTGTACAAGATTGTTCTGACACGTACCTATTTCACCACTTTGGATTTGCCTGTTCATCACCTGCCTTTCTAACCTGGATGTGCATCGTTTCCCTTACTAATACATTTTTTGCCTCAATTGCATTTACAACTGCAATAACTTACAATGCCTAAAACCAAAAATATAGGTGCTTTCTTCAGGCAACTCATCCTTACCTAACTACTCGTGGAATGCAGACAGCAGGTTTTACCCAACCAGACATATTTTTTTGCTGCACATTTTTTTGTTTTGTTTTTGGCTGCACATTTATGCAGGGTTGCAATCTCCACTAAGGCCTGAACAAGTTTATGAGACTCAGGTATGTGCTGTTAATGGCATGTCCACACTTGTCAGCTATATCAGAAATAAGATATGGATTTACAACTCCTCTAAGTATGCAGTTAAGAAATATGTTTGCACATCCTAATTTTTTTTATCCCATGGTAACATCAAGTGAAGTGCCTACCTTTCTGATGCTGGGAAAGAGGGGGAATAAAGTAAAACATATGGTTTGATTAATGATGAGTGGTTGTGAGTAAAATGTTCTCACACCACATTCATAGTGTATCACCTACCTACAAGGAGTGAGGCAAAAAATTCATGGATTTCTCACCGTGCTAATGAGAGGAGATAGAGATGGAATACATGTTCCCTTGGCTAATCTTCTAACCAGAAGCAATTCTTCTTAATGGAATATAAGACTAAAGAAAATAGACCTTTGGAAAATTTAGTGAGAGAGAGAGTTCTTTAAGGACTGAAAATTGAATAATTTGGAAACATGGTTTGGACTGAGGGGCAATTTGTATTCAGAATACCTAGACTACTAGCGTTGAAAAAATGATCCTTCAACGCCAACTTCAATGTTGTTCGAATGTCTGACTGCCGTCTCCCAAAGCAGTTACTTTATTCCCAACTCAAGGATGGAAAGCGGAATATCGGTGGTCAGTATAAGAAGTTAAAAGATGTTCTTAAGCCTAATCTAAAAAAAATGCAATATAAACATCGAAAACTGGGAAGCTCTGGCCCATGAACGATCTAACTGGAGGCTGGCCTTTCACAAAGGTTCCATGGACTTTGAAGAAGCCCGAGTGCAAGGTGAAAGGGAGAAACGTGCTAAATGAAAAGCACATCACACGAATCCTTTACGGGACCATCTTCCATCTGGTAACCTGTGTCCTTACTGTGGGAAGCTGTGTGGATCTAGAATTGGCCTCCAGTCCACAGTCACTTACGGACCCATCGCTAGAGTCTACACAATTTTTTAGAATTTCCTCCTTTTATAATTTTCTTTTTGTAATTTTATCCTGGAAGACAATCTTACTCGGTCACGAGTGATCACCTACTACTACTACTACTACCTAGACATCAATTAACGGTGCAATCCTATACAGGTGTACTCAAGAATAAATCCTACTCAGTTTGGTGCAGGACTGCGGCCTAAATGTATATGACATTTGCTTTTAAAAACAACATTATAATGTAAATGTTATGATAGCATAGTATACTACACTTTTTATTGCTATGATACGTTGTTATATTTTCAACACACCTTCTTTCCTAAAACTCAGGGTAGGTAACAATATTTAAAAGCAATAAATGCACATGAAACTAGCTTCTATCTATCTATCTATCTATCTATATCTTATTTAACTATCTAATATCCCCACCCCTCATAATCTACTGCATATTTATTTATTTGATTGATTGATTGATTGATTGGTACCCCACCTTTCTACCAAAAAATGGCACTCAAGGTGGCTTAAAAGCATAGTTAAAATTGATTAAAACATTAAAATACATTAAAATAATATACAGTCAGAAGCTAGCTAACAAGAAGGAAAATATCAGTTTGATCCAACAGCCCCTAGACAGCCTCTGAGGGGCAATAGGAGTTTTTGGATTCCCAGTTCTGAGGTTGGAGGCAGCGCTCTGACCTCAGAGCTGGGAATTGGAGCCCCGCCCCCCACCCAGCCCCGCCCCCTCACAGCTGGCATAGAAAGAACTGCACTGGCTGCTCTCTGAGGTCAGGAAAGTGACCTCGGAGAGGGGCAGAAGGGGGCATTTCACAGGGTGGCTTGGTGTGGGGTCTTACTTCAGCGCCAGCTCTGACACAGAAGAGAGCTGGTACAGGGTGAAGGGCTCTTGGACAGTCCTTCCTCCCCTGGGGAACAGGAGTAGGGAGAGCTGATTGAGGATTCTCAGCTGCAGGCACTGGCCTTGGGCTGTCAGGAGGGCTCAGGGGAGGAGGACCCTTCAGGGTTGCGGACGGCCCAAAGACGCCAGGAGAAACGCCCGGCTGAAAGGCACGTGAACAGAAGGAGGTGTAGCAGGCATCTCCTGGCCCAGTACCTGTGCCAAGATCCAGAATCGGACTCAGACTGAGATTGAGGCTGGGTCAGGGTTTATAGTCTAGCTGCTGACCCATGCTCAGTGTAGAAAGCAACAACGCTGTTACCTGGCAAGGTTTCTACACTCCTCAATCTGATCTGGCTGATACTGGACTTCAACTTTGGACTTTTGAACCTTTATCTCCTACCCTCTGAACCTCGGATTGTCTTGACTTCGGCTTGATTCTTGGACTGGTTTTTTGGTGTGTGAACTTTTGGTTACTGCTTGTAGCAATAAAGAATCTGTTTGCAGCTGCATTGTCTGGCGTGATAAAGCGGGACAGGACACTTGGGGAGGAGACTGGGTCTCCTGGGGCCTCTCCAGCCTCCTTCCCTCCCCCTCCAAAATGCCATCGCCAGACACCCAAAAATGGCCATCTAGCAAAAATGCAGGATGGGAGGAGTGGGGAGGTGAAGGTCACCACCGCCACTCTGCATCAGACAACTGTAAGCCTTCGAGTTGCATCCTGAATTACTAACCTGATTCAAAGTATAGTTTTCAGAGTTTGACTCTTATTATTATTATTATTATTTATTACATTTGTTAATCGCCCATCTGGCCGGCCAACCCGGCCACCCTGGACGATGTACAATTAAAACACTGCAATAAAACATGACTCTTAGCAAAACAACACAAGACTTTCCTAAATACAGGGTGCAATCCTATGCACACTTATCACTTGAACTCAGTGGGACTTACTTTTGAATAAACATCCATCAGATTGCATTGACGGTAACTATGATCTAACTCCAGTCTCACTTTTAAAAGGCATTTGTTTACACGTGATGACTAACTGCACCAGAATGTGGATGAGGACGGGGATGCAAACGTGTGTTTGAATGTAATGCAGCGCAGACATACAACCACCACATTCAGAAGCTTCTTTTTTGGATACACATCAAATTTACACCCATTGCTCCATATCCATTACGTGATCGACACATTGAAGTCTGCTTTTGCACACATTTTCACAGCTGCATCAGGACACTGGGTTCACAGAATTTGTTTGATAATAAAGACTGTCTGTCTTTTTCAACTCACACACACCTCAAACTGCTTGGTGTACAGTCTGAGATCCTATTGGCTCAGTTTTCCTCTTGAAATTTTTTTTCCACTCACCCCAATACCAAACAGATTAGCAAATGCAAACTGAATGTATCATAGGATTTGCTTACAATATCTGGTAAGAAGAAACATTCTAAGCACCAAGCAGAACTCAAACGCAGGGTGACCGCAAAGACATTATCATGTTTAAAATACATTTCCTCGCCGCCTTCTCAGAACAGATTGAGCATGAGGCACATTCTTCAAAAATCTTTCACTGTTATTCTTTAATATAATTTTCACCTGATTGTAACTAAGGAAGCTTCCTTTACTGCAGTGTTCTCCAACCTTGAGTCCCCAGATGTTTTTGGCCTACAACTCCCAGCATGCCCCAGCCAGCTATGCTATGCTGGCTGGGGCATGCTGGAGTTGTAGGCCAAAAACATCTGGGGACCCAAGGTTGGAGAACACTGCTTTACTGAAATCATTTTCATAGTAACTCTTCCATTGGAAATAGGCTACAACTGGAAATAGTCCACAGAAGAGGGATGGGGAACTTCCCCAGATGGCCACACCCTCTTCTCCCAGCCCCACCCCTTTCCCCCAACCATCAATTGTTTGGTGGTCTCCCAGCATGTGTGTGTGTCCATTCTAAAAGGTTGAAACACTTCTCCCAAGGCTTAAGTTACTGGCAGTAAGAGCTTTAGGGCACAACTAAATATGCAGCATATTTAGACAGAAAAAAAGGCCTACAACTCCCAGCATGCTCCAGCCACCCATGCTGGAAGTTGGAAGCCTTTTTCCTATCTAAATATGCACAAGATTGCACCTTTAAGCTACAATATGCTGGCATTTTTTGTATTTTGGGCCCCACCCTGTTGGCCTTTGGCCCTGCCCACTGGCCCTGCCCACTTGGCCCACCGCTGGAATGAAGTTGGGCCCTGCCCAACTTTTATTTGCAGATCTCCAAGGAAATTTTAAAACCTGGTTTTAATGCATACAATATTACTTTTTGCATTTGGTTTTATTCTGTTTTAAACTTGTAATGGTTTCATATTATATTTTAACATGCTGTATTTTATGGTTTTAATTTTTGTGAACTGCCCATAGAGTTTTAGCTATTGGGCAGTATAAGAATGCAATAAATAAATAAATAAATAACCTTAGGGAGGTTTCTTCTATTCCATAATCACTGAGTTTCTATATGATGACTTGTGGCATGAATCAAACACCATTCTGGGGCCTAATTGCAACCCCCTTTCTAAGTACACATGCAAACCCTATCAGAAAAAGGAAACTAGCTAGGTTTGTTCAGAATCTTTTGCCTTTATAAGGTTATGCTGACTGCTCTCAATCACTCCATTTCCCTCTAGGTTCTTACAAATGAGTTGGGTTTTGGTTGTTATATTCCTAAAGGTAACATATACATCTAATTTGCTACATTGCCTCTGGAGAGGTTTTTTGTAACTCGAACCCTTTTCCAAGACCAATGTGATCAAATACATATACAGCTGCTTTGTACGTTCCATGGAAGTGGCAAAGAGTATGCATGAAAGTAGTAACCTTCTCTCCTCCACTTTTGGTTCCCACAAAAAGTGGGGAAATCCATATGTCCTTTTCAGGCTGATGTATGTCCTGTCCCTGCATTTGAAGACTGTGGGCAGCATCCAATGCTGCCCGTCTGCAAGCAGGGCCCAATGCCGCTTCTGTTCTGTGAGCAGTCAGCCCCACCAATTCCCTTCAGCAAGTGGCACTCACCGCTTGAGGAAAGGAAATTCAGCACTTGCCTTATGTGAGCTCGTCCGGCCTGCTCCATTCCAGAAAAGAGAGTTTCCACTCATTTTGGGTTGCCCCGGAAGTGGTAAATCTCCATTCCACAAGAGGTGGGTGCTGCTTGCGGAAGGGGATCAGGGGGCATGGCCTCTCACAGGTAGGTCTCCATTGGATGCTGCCCAACATCCCCCCCCCCATACATAGGACCCAGAAATGAAGGAAAAGTAAGCACAAGCCATTCATGTCGGGTGTGCAAAATGGCCCACAGGATCTTATGCAGTTCCCTCTCTTTTTTATCTTGAAAAACAGATAGGTAAAATATCATCTTAGTGATGTATCGTGGATATGTTTGGGGTTGTTGTTGCTGCTCTGAGAATGTAAACCTGAAGATATATTTTATGTGTCTCAGAAAGATGATTTCAGCAAAGCAATCTTAAGCATGTTTACTCAGCAGCAAGTCCAACTGAATCCTTAGAGACTTGGTGCAATCCTATGCAAGTTTTGACAGAAAAAAAGGCCTACAACTACCAGCATGCCCCAGCTAGCTATCCTGGCTGGGGCATGCTAGGAGTTGTAGGCCTTTTTTTCTATCTGAACTTGCATAGGATTGCACCCTTAATAAGTGTGCTTAGCACTGCAGGCTTGGGCTATTTCATCCAATGCAAGGTACTAGCTGCTCTCTCAGTGTTTCCATTTCAAAAAGTCAGAAGCAGAAAGTTGGGATGTAGGCCACTATCTAATTCATTGGTAGCATATGACTTCCACCTAGCCTAATGGGATTGCTACTGAAATTCAACTCCCATATGATAAGACTTTTAGGAGAGAAGGGTAATTGGTTTAATAACTATTTTTACTACATTCCCAACTCATCCACAACTCCCTCTTTCCTATCCCTCTGGCATTCATCAAAAGTACATCTAATTTCCTAAGTGGCTATTGAGGTCTGAATTTCCTTGGAGGGTTTTCGCTGAATCAGATCCTTGAACTTTAACAAGTCCTTGGTGTACTGATTCACATCTAAAAACTTTTGAGGTCAGTTCTTGAGGCATCAGTACCCGATACCAGCGTGGCGTAGTGGTTAGAGTGTTGGGCTGGGACTTCGGAGATCCAGGTTCTAGTGCCCACTCAGCCATGAAGCTTGCTGGGTGACTTTGGGCCAGTCACTGACTCTCAGCCTAACCTACCTCACAGGGCTCTGCTGGTCCATGACGTAATAAATTGATTGATTGATACCTCACGGGATTATTGTGAAGATAGAATGGAGGAGGATCATGTGTGCCACCTTGGGATCCTTGGAGGGAAAAAAGCAGGATATAAATGTAGGTAATAATAAATAGAACTGGTGTGTGTGTGTGTGTGTGTGTGTGTGCGTGTGCGCACACACACACACACACACACAGCCCCAACACAATACACTCGCAAAATCAAGAGCACTGAATGTTTCAGAATATATGTCACAGGGGGGAAATGTCAGAAATTGTATAAAGCACCAAGCCACTGCAGACCACCCACATATACTGGGAGAGAGATGAGAGGGAGTGCAGGGCCATTCCACCAGCCCTGCTGAAAGGCCACCCTCCTGAAGGCTCCTCCTCCCTCAGCTGTCACCACCAGCAGCCATTCCAGCAGGCTGTGCAGAGGGAGAAGAGAGGGAGCGCAGGGCCATTCCACCAGCCCTGCCAGGAGTATTAATTAATATTCCCCCTCCTTCCTTCCCCATTCCTTTTTCCTTGTGTGTCGTGTCTTTTTAGATTGTAAGCCTGCGGGCAGGGACTGTCTTGTTAATTGTTGTAGACCGCCCAGAGAGCTTCGGTTATTGGATGGTATAAAATAAATATACTGAAAAAAATAATTAAAAGGTGGAAATGGAAAACAGAGAAAGTAGAATGATAGCACTCTTCCAGTACTTGAAAGGTTGTCACACAGAGGAGGGCCAGGATCTCTTCTCGACCATCCCAGAGTGCAGGACACGGAATAATGCGCTCAAGTTACAGGAAGCCAGATTCCGCCTGGACATCAGGGAAAACTTCTTGATTGTTAGAGCAATACAACAATGGAACCAATTACCTAGGGAGGTCATGGGCTCTCCCATACTGGAGGCATTCAAGGTGCAGCTGGGCAGTCATCTGTCAGGGATGCTTTAATTTAGATTCCTGCACTGAACAGCGGGTTGGGCTTGATGGTCTTATAGTTCCCTTCCAACTCTACTCTTCTATGAATCTATATGATTCTATAATAGAAGAATAGGATACAGGCAGGGAACAATAGGCTTGGATAGAGACTGCAGGGAAAGAACAAGCCAGCTTGTTTTTTCTATGAAAAGTACAGATGTCAGAGAAATCCAAAATGAATTCAAATGAGTTTGGTTTTCTATCAATTCAACCTGTGGATACAACAGCAGACCAGCATCTTCTGAGTTACATGGAGTCCGTGGACTTGTAGACCTTTTTTTTTTTTTTTTTAACTTTCTGGAATTGTTTGCAAATTTAGTTGTATGTAAGTTAGTGGAAAATATGCTAATATATATGCCTTAAAAAAAAAACAAAAAAAACACACCTCCCCCTAAAGTTGTATACATCTCTGATGTTTCTTCAGTCTCTGCTGTATAGCACTAAAAAAAATCCACAAAATATTGCATACCAGGAAAAGTTACATAAATTGCAGCAGACTTTTTGTGTACTTTTCCTAAGTGGAAAAAAATCCAATTCCATCAATGAACGGATGATGGAATGAAAGACACCGGACAATCTGTGAAGCACACATGGAAAAGATGATCAAAATCTGTACATCCCTAAAAAAACCCTCAGTCATTCCCTATCCTGAAGGATCTCCTGTAAAGGAGACCCCTCTGTTTACTGTGTCATTGATTAGCAGGGTTTTCAGCCTTACTCCATGGCCAGGGCTCAGCAAGTTAGAATGAAGCAAAACAGAAACGGCAGTTGTCTTGCCAGTGATGAGGGGAGTGCTGGTTATTGAGAAGAATTAGAGGTGTAGCCAACTGGCAATTCGGACTGTGCGTACATTTGAGAGAGAGGTTTTCCATGGGGGAGGGGGCAGACCACTGAGTGCAGCCCCTTGCTCAAACACCAGAATGACCCACCAAGCAAATGGTGGAGATGGGATAGCTTAATGATGGAGCACCTGGCTGTTGCATGCAGAAGGTCCCAGGTTCATAGATCATAGAGTTGGAAGGAGCCTACAAGGCTATTGAGTCCAACCCCCTGCACAATGCAGGAAACTAGAGGAGGGGTCTCCCATCCAAGTAATAACCAGGCTTGACCCTGCTTAGCTTTCCATGCTCAGACAAGCTGAGCCAGCGTAAGCCACATCCCTGGCATCTCCATCTGAAGGGATCTTGGGTAGCTAGGCAAGGAAAGAGTAATTGCCTGAAACCTTAGAGAGCTGCTCGAGGGATGTGCGAACCAGCAAAACCTGAGCTTGTCAAAGTTCTCAGAATTCCACCTCAAACCTCGTTTCAACTCAAGTCCATATCAGATTGCGAGATTTTTTTTCCCTTTTCACATGAAAATCTGTGTGTTTCCATGCGTATTTTTCCAAATGTACACTTCAACTGTGCGCATCTTTGAAATGTACACATTCTTCTCCCATTGATTAAATAATATTTGTGTGCATTTTTCAAAACCATGTATTTTTTCATGCACATTTTTCAAATGTACGCATGCTGGCAAACACATTTTTTTGGTCTGCACATCACATTGCAAGCTCGGAAATGTATGGACTTCGACTGTAGATCATGCCCGAGTTCATGTTTGATCCAGGTGTGAACTGGGCAAATCCTGATCAAAACCAAACTGAAACAAATTTCTCATACATCCCTACACTGCTGCTGCCAAGTCAAAATAGACAATGCCACAATACTGATCTAGATGGACCAGTGTTGTGACTCAGAATATATTCAAAACTCTCCCCAGCAGCCAATAGGTCAACACTCACAACTCAGACCAGATTATGCAACAGAGAACAGAACAAGCAGCTCTCATAAGTCCCAAAGCCACAAGCCAACAGAGGGGGAAAATGTCTTCCCAACCCTTAACATTGTGTTTAGGGAGGCTAAGTGTTCTACTTTACAGAGGACAGTCCTCTATTTGAAAGGTTGTTAGAAGACAATCCTCTATTTGAAGTTATCCTCTATTTGAAGGGCTGTCTGGTCCAAGACTAGTTTAATGATAAAGAACCATAAGAAATGGCCCAGTTGGCACCAGCAGATTGAGCAGACACAAAGATCACCTGGTCACAATCTTAATCAGTATGGTGAGATATATTGTATTTCTATTTAAATCATAGTACTTATTTCTAAATGTGCATCGATACGTATCAATTAGCATCTGCAGATTTCATGCAAATCTCTATGCTCTTTTGTCCCCTTTTTTGGGTGATATGATGATTCCTCCTTTTTGAGTATGTGTAGGTTGACACCCTAATTGTTGTCAGTCAGCTCCTCTCACTGAGCCCTTCAATAGGAAATTTTGAGGAGATAAATCCCGCAGCACCCAGTGCCCTGTCTTTTTCTGTGGTTGATACAATTCTCCCTGTCTCTTCCAGATAGAGAAAAGAGGGAGGGAGGGGGGAACCAGATGATCATATAGGAAAAGGGGGGGACTTCCTGGCCTCATTTTAAACTGGAACACCAGAATGATCCAACATTTAGAAACAAAGGCTCAAATGTCATGTATTTCCAAAGTTCCATAATTTTCTGTTAGCATTTTTTTTAAAAAAAAAAAATGTCTGAAGAAGCATTCTCCTTTAAAATCATCTTTCTGTGATTACAGTGAGATGTGCAAAGCAACTTCCAGAGTTGCCCAGGCACGGAATCCCCCACTGATTTAGCTAAAGGCAAACTTTGCTCTTGCTCACCTGGCAGAGGTATAGGAAGGACAAGGCCCCATGAGGATTCTGGTTTGAAATTCTACTGCAAAAGCATGCTGAGTTTGCACACAATCTGGCACACTGAACATTTCCCAGTACGTAGTTAACGCCAAAGTGCTTGGGCTGTACAGCACTGAAAGTTAGTGTCAGTTTCTGACTTCAATAAAATATTACAGTATTGATGGTAATTCTACTGAGATGTTAATGTCAAATGGAAATATTTTCCTGTTGGGTACCTTCCAACATTTGTCAGATGACAACCATGGGCAGCAGGCCCGGTGCAAGGCAATTTGGTGCCCTAGGCAAGATCAGATATTTAGCGCCCCCCTCCCACTTGAGCCCTCCCTCCCTCCAGCCCTATGCCCATTATAAAATAAATTTCACTCCCTAGGAACTGCCGAGCCCCATAGAAAAACTTTGTAGACTTTGAAACTTTTCCTTTGTGTGTTCACACGGAAAGCAAAGAGGCAACATCAGCCCAGCTATGCCAGGAACTCCCAAGGGCCTTCTCCTACTCCATATATATGTAAAAGCCTGTCTCCTCCTGCGGGCAGCACAAGGGAGATGAAAAAAGGATGTGAGAGAGGTGTGGTGGCGCTACCTGTGAGGAATAGAGACAAAAGGGCGTCTTGCAGCCTGTCCTACCTCGCAGGGTGGAGGTGCAGAGACTCGTACACCTTCTGGGTTGCAGGGGGGGGGATGCATGTAGTAGAAACATAGCAAAGAGAGAGCCTGTGGATCATCTGGTTCAAATTTAGGAGGGGCTTTACGAAACTTGCTGCTTCCCCTCCTCTCTCTATCACTTTGTTGCAATATTTCTTTATCAGAATAATGTATATTATCCTGTCTTTCCCTTTACCAGCCTAGTGCTCAAGGCAGACAACAATATTCAAAGTACAGTAAAGAAAACATCAACAGCCCAGTGCACAATCCTAAACACGTTGAGGCAGAAAAAAGCCCCGCAACTCCCAGCATTCACCAGCCAGCATGGTTGGCTGTTGGAACGCTGGGAGTTGTGGGGCTTTTTTCTACCTCAACGTGCATAGGATTGCGCATGGCTGGCTGGGGAATGCTGGGAGTTGTAGGATTCCCCCCCCCTCCAAACACGCATAGGATTGCATCCTAAAACCATTTAAAACCAAAACACAGAAACAGCATGGTAAATAATTAAAACATTGGAGCCCCAGCTAGCTTAAAATACCTTTCCCTCCATCCCTGGTTGCTGGAAATAACTGCTTTCAGGGGACCTTGAGCTGAGGAACCTGAGGCTCACGCGAGGGAGGGAAGGCGAAGGAGGTGTTTGCAGGTGCATCCTTGAGAGGGAAGGCGAAGGAGGTGTTTGCAGGTGCATCCTTTCTGGCCGCCCACCAGCCTCCCATCATTGGCCCCTGCCCACCTCCCCTTCTCCAGTCTGTAGCCTTCTCTGCCTCTTTTGATGCTGGTTGTGGGGAGGAGCCT
Organism: Shinisaurus crocodilurus; assembly: GCA_021292165.1. Taxonomy (NCBI): domain Eukaryota; kingdom Metazoa; phylum Chordata; class Lepidosauria; order Squamata; family Shinisauridae; genus Shinisaurus; species Shinisaurus crocodilurus. Next base: position 25,534,438 of record CM037876.1, on the reverse strand, counting down.
GCCTGCTGCTGTTCCTGGTAACGAGCTGGAGGAGAGAGAGGGAGGGGTGCGCTTCTTTCGCCTTCCCTTCCCCGCCACAGGACATGATTGGTAAAACAAACTTGGTAAAATACGTGATGTATTTTTTTTTCCCCCAAGGCATTTCTGGCGCCTCCTTTAGCCCGGCGCCCTAGGCAGACGCCTAGTTGGCCTAATGGTAGCACCGGCCCTAATGGGCAGACTTGTTTTCATGTGACAATACAGGTAGATAAGAGAACAAGCATTGCTGCTAGGCACTGTATGTTAGGAATGCTTGACTATCTTTGCTAATTCCTTTATGAACTGACTTGATCTGCACCTCTCAGATGAATATGCAGAACAGAACCTCCATAGTCACCAGATTTCACAGTTCTCTGGATGTCCTAGCACAGTTTTCAGCAGCTGAAACATATCATCATATATTTTAAAATGTGCATTTTGAGAGAAAATACGTTAGAAAAATATATTCAAACATACATTTAAAAATAAATATTTAAGCACACATTTAAATGCAAATTTTCTCAAGAACTGCTTAATTAAAATAATTGTAAATTATTGAAGAAACAGGATGGAACAGACTTATGGGTGAACACATCCTAAAAGTGACAGGCACCAGAAATACATTGATTTGTCAGTGTGACAGTGGGGCTAAGCATATCCTTAGGTTTTTGGAAACATTACTCCCAGTCCCTGCTCCAATGGGAGTGCTCCATGCCCTTTCCTTTCCCGTTGCAGCTGGTGCACAGAAAGAACTGTGGCAAAAACAGGAGGTAAGCATCCAATAACAATGCAAAGAAGGGGGGAGAGAACAGGTTCTCAGGATGCAAATTCTTTATTATTAGTTTTCAGGTGGAAGAGCCCGAGGCGTTTCGGCTTATGGCCTTTTTAAGGCCTTCTTCAGGGGGTTGTGAAAAGATGTCTGCAGAATTCTTCAACAACTAGAATGTCTTTCACTGTTTGTTAGTGGCGACACAGAAAGAACTGTGCCGGCTGCCTCTCCAAGGTTGGGGAAGTGACCTTGGAGCGGGGGTAAAGGGGGCATTCCAGGGGGCGGGAAGGGGAGGAGACTGCAGAGGCCAGGTTATGATGTGCTCTCACTGCAGCCTCCTTCCCTCCCACTCTGAAGTGCCCCAGCTACACATCTGAAAATGGCCACCTAGCAAAAATCCAGAGCTCAAGGAGCTGAGCTGGGAGGCAGAGACTGACTCTGCCGCTCCTCCTGCTCTGTATAGGATGCCCATAATCCTCTGAGTTTGGAGGCTCACAGGCATTCCTGTTGGATTGCGCCCTCAAAATGATTGTGTGTATATGACAATAAGCAAATGCAATTTGATCTTATTGGGACTAAAATTATAACAGAGTAAGGGAATCAAATTATATTTGAATCTTATCTTGCTCATTCATTTTGCATGGAAACATTTGACATCCACCCTAACAATTAGTCTCCTAATGTATTTACCAATTTGCTAAATACCATATAGCGGCCTGCCTACTTCAGCTTTGTCATTACCTCCAGTAATCAAATGGAAGAACATTTTTATGACACAGGGCACAACCTTATTATAAACATTTGCAATAAACTTCTAACAACATCTATACAGATACCCAAGGGGAAATATCCCCTCTTTGAAGTGGAGTAAATGAGCCAATTATAACAAGCAATCATTACAACTAAAGCCTGCTTATTCAATCTTCATCACATTCTAAAAGATTAGGCTGGGCCTGAGGATTGGAAATAATTTTGAGGGCAACGGAGTTTGGGCAGTATATGGGCACTTTGAAAATACACAAGGATAGAACTATTAAATTGGATACTGTAGTAAATTACTACTAGTAAAGTACAGTGTTTGTGATGACTCACTCCTGGCCCTCTTGAAATGGTGAGGGTCACCAACATAGATGGCTTTAAAAACAGATTAGGCAAATGTATGGAGGATAAAGCTATCAGTCATGATGACTATATCTGTCGCTTTCAAGATCAGAGGCAGCAACAACAGCAGGAGGGTGCTATTGCCCTCATATCCTGCTTGTGGGTTTCCCATGGGCATCTGATTGGCCACTGTGTGAATAGAATGTGGGACTAGTTAGGCTTGGTTTGATCCAGCAGGGCTCTACTTGCATTCTTATGCACTTATCAGGGGTGCATGATGACACCATGCCATGCTTGACAAGGTCTGGCCTAGGGATGTGCATGGAGCTCAATTTGGGGGTAGAAGTCCAGCAAGCTCACTGGGCTCGACCCCCCTGAGCTCCACTCACCCTACCTTTTCACCACTCGACTCGTGTTCTCGCAAGCCGAGCTGGGAAAAGCAACTTCTGGGTTCCGGCACTACTGTTGTTTATGTAGAAAATGGCACAAGATATGTTAAAAATGGCCTAATTTGCACAGATCGTGGCCTAATTTGCGCAAATCATGGCTATTTTTAACATATTTTATGCCATTTTCTACGTAAACAACGTAGAGTCGGGGACCCGGAAGTCCAGTGAGTGACTCAGCTGGTGTTCGCACTTGGCTCGGCTCGTGCACTGCGAGTCGAGTGCCAGGCGGGTCGCACATCCCTCTGATCCCTAGAGATCATTGCATAAGTCACTCAGCCTGCCCAGTGAATCCAGGTTTACAGACAGCAGTGGGGCTCTCTCCCCTTTATATACTTGGTTGAATATAAAATGAGGCAGTTAAATCAGTAAACATATATTTATTTATGGAATAGAACCTCCAGAACAAGTAGCCATTTGATGAAGAATAAAACATAATAGTTCTGTCTGATAATCTAACCCAACATGACTGCCCTCTGTGCCTTTCAAGAGCTATCCTAACCAAGAGTATTTTACCTACACCTTCTCTCTTTCCCTCTCTCTGATTCCACTCTCCCTAATTCCCCTTTACTTCTTCTGTCTATCAGTCCATCTCTAGTTTCCTGCATTGAGCAGGGGGTTGGACTCGATAGCCTTGTTGTAGGCTCCTTCCAACTCTATGATCTATGAAATCTATGAAATCTATAATCTTCCTGACTGACTTTCTCAACCAACTCTAATTCAGCCACCATTCCATTGCACTCCCCTGCTTCCAGTCATCCTTCTGCTCATTCTTTTGTTACACTCCATAATTCTTCTGCAGATGCAAATCCAACCCAGAGAAGAATTCAGCACTTCCCCTCACACACATGCATGGTCAATGATGCCTCTTCCCTCCCACCCACTTCCCTGGCTGATGTCTCTGGTCACAGTAGTAGCAGTGGGAGATCTCACCATCAGTGGCTGGCCTTTGAGAAAACATTTCCTGGGAGCACTCGTTTGTGGCATGCTCCCATTGGAGCAGGGCTAGGACAGGAGAGACCTCCCAAAAGAGCCAGTGTGGTATAGTGGCTATAGTGTTGGTCTAAGATGTTGGGGCAGCAGGCGAGGAGAGGAAGGAACCATAGCTCAGTGGTAGAACTCCTGCTTTGTATGCAGAAAAGTTCCAGCCAGGTTCAAGCCCTGGCATCTCCCGCTAAAACAGGAATGGGCAAGTTGTGGTCTTCCAGATGTTTTGGCCTACAGCTCCCATCAATCCTCACCAGTATAACCAATGGGATGATGGGAGTTGTAGGCTAAAACATCTGTAGGGCAACACATTGCCCAGGTAGAAGGTGATCGGAAAGACTTTTGCCAGAGACTCTGAAGAGGCACAGCTGCCATTCGGAGTAGGCACTAATAGGGCAGACTGAAAAATAGTCTGACATGATATAAGGCCCTATGCTATGTTTCTTCCACTGCTGCCACTGGAGCCAGCAGCCAGGTAAGCAGGTAGGGAGGGGGCAAAGGAAGGAGGCTTGTGGGAGGAGGGAGGGGCTTGGTGAAGTTACAATGGGCTCCAGTTGGTCTTATAACTTGGGCTTGGAATAAGCCCAAGCTATTTCCCAAGTTTGGTGAGAATTAGTTCAGTTTTCCCAAGAGTTCAATTATCTGCCTAACTGGAGGAGGGGGCTCACCCTATCACTAGCAAACAATGCTCCAGAATACACTTAGATAATAGATTGGCTTATTTGCCCTCAGCCTGGAAAAAAAGGGCCTGCCTCTATTGCTCATTACTCTTTCTTTATTTGCCTATGGAATCACTGCTGGCTGTACTAATTAGACGATGCCAAACTATAAAACAGCATCTGTGCTGGTAAAGAATAAGCCTAGTTATGCAAGTGGGCTGTCAACAAACTCTGTTCTGTGAAGGTCCCCATCACTTTCAGTCCTTCCTTCTGCTCTACACCTGATGGATAGATATGGAACACTGTCACTCCTGCTGTACAAATTAGGCAAAAAATATATCTTGTTGTCGATTGGAAAGACAGGCTCCTCTCATTACCAGCAGCCTCCATAAGAAATGAAATAATTGTAAAGAAAAAGATGAGCAAACTTCATGCAGGCAGCTTTTCTTTTCTTTTCCTTCTTTCTTTCTGTCATTTTTTTTTTTTTTTTGCCATTTCAGGTATGTGCAAAACTTGATGTTACCAAGAACATTCTTTGAATGGAGAGAAGGCTATCAATGGCTACTAGTCTTTATGGCTATATGCTACCTCCAGTGTCAGAGGCAGTATGCCTATGTACACCAGTTGCTGGGGAACATGACCAGGAGCGTAGGGATGTGTGAAGAATCCAACAGGGCCCAGGGGGTAAAAACTGGATGGATTTTCTCAACTCTTCCCCATGGATTCTATTCCATACTAGAGAAATTTCCAGAAACTTCAGTCCTCTGCTCTGCAAATTTGTGCAAATTGCAAAGCAGAGGCCTGAATTTGCACAAATCTGAAAGTTCAAGGTGGCCAAGGTGGAGTGTGTGCATATGCAGTGAGAGGGGGATGCTTCCATACCTCTCATGTTAAATGCCACCAACAAGAACAACAACAACGACTTGAATCTAACAAGTTGGCCCCGATTTGCGCAAATTGTGATACACAGTTCTCAGATACAAATGTATGCAAATATTTCATGCAATTTTGTCGAAGCTGACCCACCTCCTGACTCAGCCCACTTTTGGCCCTCGGGTCAGAAATATGTCAGAAGTCCATCAAACTCAAACAGAACGAGTGCGTCACACTTCTCTAGCAGGAAGGTGCTATTGCACTTATATCCTACTTGTGGATTTTCCACAGCCAGGTGAGTGGGCACAGTGCAAAGAGAATGCTGGACTAGATGGACTTTTGGTCTGATCTAGCATGGCTCTTTTTATGCTCTTATCAATACATAGGGATGAAACAAAATCAGTGCCAAGAAGCCAAAGAGTTAACAATGTGATGCCATTTTGTGTGCACATACACACAGAGTCAATTTATTTGGAGCTTCATAGGAGTTATCCATGGTGCTGAACTCTGATCCGATAATAGGTTCATCACTGCAGAGCACCATGGATAGCTCCTATGAAGCTCCAAAACCTGTAATGGAAAAGGAGCTCCACCAAAATAGGAGTCACCAGCCTCCCCTGCTAATACTAGAAGCCTCCAAGCCAAGATGGGAGAAGCTGCAATATCTGGCCTGTGGCTTACGCTGGCTCAGCTTGTCTGAGCGTGGAAAGCTAAGCAGGGTCAAGCCTGGTTATTACATTGATGGGAGACCCCTCCTCTACTTTCCTGCATTGAGCAGGGGGTTGGACTCGATAGCCTTGTAGGCTCCTTCCAACTATGAAATCTATAATCTATGATCTTTAAAGAGAAAATACAAACTCTACAGGAGGAAAGTGAAGGAGCATACTGCGGGTGGATTCAAGCCAGAGAAGACAACTCATCCATCCATCCCTCCTTCCTACCCACTGGTAAGCCTCCAAACATTGTCCCCCTGCAGGACTTTAGTAGGCCTAGTGTTACTTGAGGTGCTGGATGGGAAGGAAGACCATCTCTTTATTCCTCCTATTACCTGAGTGGTAGCCAAATACATGGTTGAGAGAAAGGCTCATCCATCAATAATTTCTGAATGATGATGATGACAATATTGATGTATTTGGGTGATATGTTTTTTTTTTACTGTAAGCCCATTGGTACAGCTGAGATGTGTGCATGTATGTGTGTATGTCTGAAGGATGATTATAAATTTAATAACTAAAATAGTTAAATATATTTCTATTTTTAAACCTCTGTAACATTTTCTAAAAGTCCACAGTTACAATTTTAAGTTTGATACTAAGGTTACTTTAGGTTGTGTTTGGCTACTGTTTGATTATTTTAATTTTACCCCATGGGATTGCTGTAGCTCTCCACTGTATTGTGTTGTGTTGCTTTATTGTAGTTTATATTATTATTATTATTATTATTATTATTATTATTATTAGTTTTTGTTTCATTTAATTTGTAGGTCACCTAGAAGTGAAGGTTGATAGGCAATAAATAAATAAATAAATAAATAAATAAATAAATCACATGACAGGTGCAATTAGAGAGAAGGACCCAACAGAGTCCATGCACTATCACTATTGACATTGTGCTAGTGGAAAGCAACACTTGTGCAATGTTGATAGCATTTGCTAGTGCCATGGGAACCCATTGATTTCCACTAATGCAACATCAATTGCACTAGAGCACGGCCACCGTTGGATCCTTCCCTAAAGCAGCTTATTCTGTAGCTTTAACCTGTATTTTGGGAAAGAGTTACAGCTCTGTGATAAAGTACATGGTTTCCATACAGTAGGTCATAGGCTAAATACTTAACATCTCTAGTTAAAGAATCTCAAGTACCAGGGATGAGAGATGATCAAGGTAGGCAAGCATGTGGAATGGCCCATAGATACACTACAGTTGCACGCAGAATATAAACCAGCCTTATAGTTTCAACGATTCAGCTAAGTACCTAGGATATTCAGTAGCTTGAGTTCAATGAATTCATTTTGTCCCTATCAATACTATGATTGCATGCTTTACATTTGCACAGTTTGACTGTTATTCTTTTATTGCTTAATAGACCGATTTAGCAGAATTCTCGGGTGTATAAATTTTTTCCACCTGAAAAACTAATACCTACACCTTTGAGAAACAGCTCAATCTTTAGTGCAAATTGAGGAAACTCAGCAATATCTCAGAAGCACTTAGCAGGTCTAATTTTATCAACTCCCCACTATAGCCTATCTGGAATAATCCTTTAATCTCATTTAAATTACCTACTGACATAAAATAAAAGGCTTGAGCTCTCCAAGGTATAGAAATAGAATAGAGATTCTATAACACAGTAACAAAGTATGCTCTTTTCTTCTATGGCAGTGTTGTTGGCATATCTTACCTGTTCTAATTCCAGTCTGTCTTTCCTTTTTAGTAAAAGATATTCCTTGATGATCCAGTGTTATTATTGCCTCAACCTTAACCATACTTAGTATATTCCAAGTAACAGTGCAATCCTATGCATGATTATTCAGATGTAAGTCTGATTGTATTCAGCTGGGCTTACTCCCTAGTAAGTCTGTTTAAGTGAATATAGGTTTAGGAGTGCATCTTCCTGAGACAATCCAGTGAGAATCTTGATTACAGTCCATCGTATAATTACACTCCAGCTGTTGCAGGGCGGGGTCTTTGATTAGCTGTGCATTGTGAAATACTGTGGTCACTTCTGTCCCTGTGTCCCCATACAATCACAATGGAAATCAAGAACAAAACCCCATTGGGTAGTGGTCCCTGTGCAAAAAGTGAAAACAGCTCTCAGGTTTTCTCACTTTAGGTGAAAAAGATGGAAGTAACTGTGGTCAAACAAAACATCCTGCGATCTGAAGGATCGTCTCCTTCCATATGTACCTGCCCGGACACTAAGATCTTCCTCAGCGGTCCTTCTCCGAGAGCCCCTGCCAAAGAAGTGAGGCAGGTGGCTACTAGGAGGAGGGCCTTTTCTGCTGTGGCACCCCAGTTATGGAATGAGCTCCCCAAAGAGGTTCGCCTGGCGCCTACTTTGTATTCTTTCCAGCGCCAGGTGAAGACCTTTCTGTTCTCCCAGGCATTTTAATCATTTTAATCTTGTAATTGTTTTTAATTCCGTTATTATAACTGCTGCTGCTAGCTCTGCTGTTTGTTTTTAATCTGTGTTTTTAAATTTTATATTTTATATTGTATTTTATGATTTTAACTGTTGTAAACTGCCCAGAGAGCTTCGGCTATTGGGTGGTATAAAAATGTATTAAATAAATAAATAAAATAGCACAGTGTTCTCCAGCCTTGGGTCCCCAGATGTTTTTGGCCTACAACTCCCAGCATGCCCCAGCCAGCATAAATCCCCCTGCAGGTAACCCATTTTCATGGCTCCAATCTAAATCCTCCCTACCCATGGCTACTTTTATACAAATAAAAATGCATCAGGACATTTTTATCATGGACCTTCAATATCTAATCTGGCTCGATCATCTTCCAATAATTAGTACATTGTATGCACACACACAAAATCTTCCTATACAGGTCACAATAAAATGTATCCGATGGACACAAACCAGCTGGATTATGTAAATGTAATTTTATATCATAGGAACACAGGGAACTACCTTATGCCAAATCGGACTTTTGGTCCATTTAGCTCTGTGCTGTCTACACTGACTGGCAGCAGATCTCCAGGGTGTCAGATAGGAATCTTTCCCAGTCCTACCTGGAGATGCTGGGGATTGAACCTAGGACCTTCTGCATGCAAAGAATGTGCTCTACTACTGAGCTATGGCCCCTCCCCAAGTGGGGTATCATTTCAGTTGGTTACATAATGAACCAAGAGTGTTGAAATATGGAAGTGCAGTGGATCCTGCTGTATTTGTAATCCAGGATAGGTCCTAAAATAATTACACGCCTGTCAAAGACTTGCAATGTGTGAACTGACTTTTATGAGTACACACTTATGAACACTGAATTTTAATGTAGGCTACATTTTCTTCTCCCACTTCAGAAGCTCGTGTCACTACGAAAATCTCATCATGCAATGTGAAAATGGTTGTTGGAACTGCATCAGCTGTAATACCTGTCACCCACGGCCTGCACGGTTTGGAGATGAATTGCAAAAAGGATGCCATTTGCTTATGTTCAAGCATCTCCCTGTAAAGGCACTAAGTCATACGCACTATCTGTGAGAAGCTCCAACTTGGATTATTTCTGAGCAAAGGCAAATTACTTAGGTGAAACTGATCAGAAAGAGAACTGAGCTCTTCCTAATGTTGAACTTGTAGCTTTTTGTGTTTGTATCTCAAAAGCAGAACTTCCTTGTCATCCTGCTGAACTGTAGCACTAACAAAGCAGTAACTGCCTTCTCTTTGTGTAACTCTCCTAAACACTCTTCCTTCTATAAACAATATCAACACATCAGTCCTTCTGAATCTGAACAGATTTTGCTACTTAAAAATGTGTGTGTGTGGGGGGAGATTGACAGCTTTGCTAGTGCATTCAACTAGTAAGTATCAGTGTAGATAATGGATGAACTGAGCAAACAAGTATGGGGAGCTTGTAACAGCTGTAGAGCTGGAGTAGAGTTGCTGAATGAGGATGAAGAAATAATTACTATAAAAGCTCCCCCCCCTTTCTTTTCTTTTTTTAAGGTAAAAACAAGCTGAGAAAGAACCTGATCAGAAGATGGAAGGATATAAGTTTAGGTTCCATTAGAGAAGCACATTAATGCTTCACCAGTGTGTTTCATTTTAATAACTGCTTCTCATATGTTTTAGGGAAGAAAGAAAAGAAAAATCCATTCATGCAACTGTGGGGGGGGGAATGCTTTCCTCCCCTTAACAAGAAGAGAAATATGATAATATATTTTCAATACTGTTAGGTGCACATGTTTGTTGAACACTGAACAGTATCCTATTTTAAATCATGTTACCATGTACAGAACACCTTAGCATCTCTTGGTCAAAATCTATTTGTGGCAGGATTATGCCATTGAAAGATGAACGGCAATTCTGGGGGTGGGGGGTGTCAAAGGTGATTGTCCAGGCCCATCCTGGCCCCTTGCTTAGCAAGTGTTGGTGGCAGCTTACATGACAGAGTGCATGACATGAAACTGGAGAGTGCAGGGAAGCTTTTTCTTCACATCCAGCCCAAGGCTGTCATACTTCCACAACCTCCAGAGAGCCACCTACATTACAATGATGTAGTGATGAAGCCTTGCTGTAGCAAGCTCCTCTCCACTCACTTGTGCTTGCACAATACTCTCAGAATACTAGAACCCAATGGGGTCATCATGAAGCTGATTGTTGAAAGATTCAGGACTGATAAAAGGATGTACTTCACCCAGCACATAGTTAAACTATGGAATTCACTTCCACAAGATGTAGTGATGGCCACCAAATTGGATGGCTTCAACAGGTGATTGAAGAAATTCATGGAGGAGGAGGCTAGCGATGGCTATGAGGCCTGACAGCTATATGCTACCTGCTGCCATGCCCCCACTGGAGGAATCCTCCTCTACGGATGAGTTAGAGCTCCCAGAAACAAACAATGCCAAGGAGTCACCCATGTCAGGAGAACTGGGGGAGCCTGGACCCTCAGGGAAGATCAGTAGTCCCTTCCTGCAGGAGTGGAGTTCTGCCTCTGAGATGGAGGCTGGGTGACCACTTAGCCCCCAAGAGTGTTCTTACCTCAAGAGGCAGGCACCTGAGAAGAAGTGCTCGATTACAAAGGAGGACTCCTCGGGAGCAAGGCTCTCCTCCCAAGTAGGACTTTTGCCAGAAGGCCTGTAATGCCCTGCAGCTGAGCCCTGAGTGGGGCTCAGGAAGCTCTGGCTATGTAAGCCTTCAGTTTTAGCCTAGCTAGTGCTGGAACAACATTGTTCTTTCAGCTCTGGTGCCTTGTACCTTGCCTTGTGATTGACCCTCTGTGCTACCCACCCTTGGACTCTTGCTTGCTTCTGCTTCTGTACAGGGCCGGTGCTACCATTAGGCCAACTAGGCAGCTGCCTAGGGTGCAGGGCTAAAAGGGGTGCCAGAAATGCCTTGAAAAAAAATACAGCGCTCTCAAGTGGGAAGGGGGGGGCGCTAAATATCTGATCTTGCCTAGGGCACCAAACTGCCTTGCACCGGTCCTGCTTCTGTACTGTGTATTGCATCTGACTGCTTGACTGTGGTTTGACCTTTGATTGTATCTTGACCACTCCTGCCTTAGCCTGATCCCATACTGGACTGTAACCTTTCTGCTTCTGAACCTTTTGCCTTTTTGATACATTGCCTTTTGGATTGCCCCATAATTTGCTCTAATGCTGAGTCTGATTCAGCCATTGCAGGACACCTGCAGTATCAGAGGAAATAAGTCTATGTACACCAACTGCTGGGAACATGGGTGGGAGGATGCTGTTGCACTCATGTCCTGTGTGTGGTTTTCCTGCAGGCAGCTGGTTGGCCACTGTGTGAACAGAATGCTGGATAGATGGACCCTTGATCTGAGCCAGCATGACTCTTCTTATGTTCTTATGGCCCATCCTAGTAACAACAGACAATGAGCTACTTTATAAACATGACATCCTACACAAGCAAAATGGCCAATAGAAATAACAACTGGGCATTTTCATATCTGTGTATTAATAATAAGGATTGCAAAGTTTCTTGAACTAAAGCCTTTCATAGTTGCTTTTCGTTGCCTATGGTAGAACAGCTGATTTGCATGGAGAAGGTCTCAGGTTCAATCCCCGGCATCTCCAGGTAGGACTAGGAAAGAATCCTGCCTGAAAACCTGGAGAGCTGCTGCCAATCAATGTCGACAATACTGGACTAGATGGACCAATGGCCAATGGCCTTACTCTGAGTATAAGGCAACTTCCTATGTTCCTAAATCACTTCCAGGTCACTCCTAGCACCAGCTTTAGCTAGTGGCCTCATTAGAGCCCCATGTATAAGTAAAGGGTGGATGACTATTTGCTATGTTTGTTTTGCACACTTTTTTACTCCTGGTTGTCATCAGTTTATTGTGAAATAAAACCCAAGCAGACTGTGAAGAGTTCCAAAAGGACCCCTCCAAAACTGATGCATGGGTAACCAAATGAAAAATGAGATTTAATGTAAGTGTAAAATGATCCACAAATAATCCTAATTTCAGATAGATAGTTATGGGGTCTGCAGTCATGGTGACCAACCAGGAAAGAGGTCCAGGAGTCATCATGGTGGACAACTGTGTAGCAATGTTGATTCAGACTTCTGCCATAGTGAACTAGGCAAAAATCTATGCTGGAGATCATTAAGGGAAAAAATGCAGAAACATATGCAAATGTAATGCCTGGGAAGTAAATAGAGGGGCAATTTGACTTTGTGCACCTGAAATAACTGCTCCAAAAAGGATGTGGGGGGAGTTAATATCACCCCTTCCTGGAGTAGCTGGAGAGTCCGGGAGGTGCTGAAAGGGTGGAGGGCACCGAGAAGTGTCCTTCAACGCTTAAAACTGAGAGGATCACGTTGTCAAGGGGGAAATATTGTTCCCCCCAGCCATTTTGGTGCCCTCACTCCTTTGGCTTTCCTCCCCTCCCTCCCATAATTTTCAGTGCAGCATGTTAATCGGTGCACAGCCCTGGCTGTCACAAAGTTACGGGCTTTGGAGGTGGGGGGAGGTTTATCTTCTATATAAGTGGGTATATTTGTGTCTGGGTGCATCTTGTCCTCGAGAGCGCTGTGCACCAACACTGATCAACACATTGCCACTGCAGTGCAGCCACACACTTTTGCCACCCACTTGGAATTGGATTAATCATTTTAATCTTGCAGTTGTTTTTAACTCCGTTATTGTAACTGCTGCTGCTAGCTCTGCTGTTTGTTTTTAATCTGTGGTTTTAGATTTTATATTTATTTTATATTGTATCTTATGGTTTTAACTGTTGTAAACCGCCCAGAGAGCTTCGGCAATTGGGCGGTATAGAAATGTATTAAATAAATAAATATTAAATAAATAAGAAAGGATTTTAATGAAATGGCTGAACTCGGAGGATTACAGGCATTTGCAGTGTTGTAGTGATGAAGCCTGCATTCTATGCAGGGCGGGGAAGTGGTGGGTGGATTTGATCTTCACCTCCCCGCTCCTTCCAACCTGCAAGTCTGCCAGACACCCAGTTTCAGCCATCTAGCTGTGGTGCTTTGGACAGGGAAGGAAGGAGGGTGGAGCACCACCAGGATACCTCATATCCTGGTTGCCCCGGTCTCCTTCCTTCCCGCCCCCTGGAACACCCCTTTACCCCTTCTCTGAGGTCACTCTTACAACCTCAGAGAAGCAGCCGGCATGGTTCTCTCTGTGCCAGCCACCCTCGGATCTGGGAATCTGAAGAACGCTACAGCCCTCTAGACACTGTCTAGGGGGCATAGGATCTCTCTGTTAAACAACTATACGTGGTGTGGAGAAACTTGCTCACAGACAGTACTAGAACCAAATGTCACCCAATGGAATTGCCAGGCAGTAGATTCAAGACAGACAAATGAAGGTATTTCTGCACATGGCACGTAATTAATTGATGAAATGTGCTGCCACTGGATGTTGCTACTGTCTTCGATGGCTTTAAAATGGAATTACACACATATTACGGAGGGACAGGACGAGGGATGTATGAGAATTTTGTTTCAGTTCACGGATTACTTGCAAATGCTCCGTCTGCACGCCTGAATGTGAACGGGAGTGCATGAAATGTTCGTGTTCACAAAATGTGCACTTTAAAAAGTGCCCACACTTTAATTTACATTTTCATGCTTTAGTCCAGTGTTCTCCAACCTTGGGTCCCCAGATGTTTTTGGCCTACAACTCCCAGCATGCCCCAGCCAGCTACGCTGGCTGGGGCATGCTGGGAGTTGTAGGCCAAAAACATCTGGGGACCCAAGGTTGGAGAACACTGCTTAAGTCAATGGGGGAAAGTGCACACTTTTAAAAATTCACATTTTCATGTTTTTAGTCCGATTCACGTTTTCATACTTTAGTGAGGGGGGGAGTGTGCACTTTTCAAAAAATGTGCACTTCTCCCATTTGAACGCATTGAAAAAAACAGGTCACAGATGTGAGAATGGGAGCAAGCTGAACTGAGCTTTGAAGTAGAGTGTGAAGGATTTCAGAGAGCTCCAGAGTCCCCAGTTCTCCCATTCCTAGACAAGGCTATGGATGAATATTAGCCACAATGGATAAATGAAACCTTGAATACCACTTTTTGGATGGGAAATATAGTGAGGAAAGGATGCTGTCTTCATGCCCTGCTGTTACTTTCCCAGAAGCATCTGGCTTCCACCATTGGAAACAAGATGGTGGACTTGATCTATCTGATCACCCCACAAACCAAACTTTATATGTAGCACAGAACACAGATAACAAGTATTTAAACACATTTTCTCAGGTTTCTTGTTGCACTCGCTAACCTCTCCCTAATGAAATGCAAAGCAGTATGTCACTTGTAGAACTCCATATCCAGTAGAAGAGGTTAGCTCACAGGATGGAAGAATTGGGGGGGAACCCAGGTGATTGCCAGTTATTTGCAGAGTTAAGAGATGGCTAATTCCTCAGTAAACAGCTTTATACAGAAAGCACCACTGTGTAGCGCTTGCCAAATAGACCTTTCTCTGCAGCGAGCTGTTGCTGTGGCAACCTGTTGTAATAGGAACACAGCTGGATTGTCTGCGTATGCAGCAATTACTGCAGCTATCGAGGTAAAAACGCCCCACACAAAATCACAGAAAGATACCATTCAGGAAATAAAGCACTCTGTTGAGACCCACAATTACTACCATGCTGTTTCTGCAATATTAATAGCTAGGGAAACCAGCCTAATAAATACCAGTTACCATGAATGAAAGAGATCAGAGGAGGGCAACATACGCCCTCTATTGACATAGCTTATATTTGATCCACAGCATCTCTCGGATAAGTCTGCCCAGTTTAGTTATTAAGCCCCACCTTGACTGCTGCAGAACCTTTGGATTATGCAGCTCTCAGGAGCGGTTACCAAACGGGACTGCAGTGTTGGGGCTGGTGGGCTGGAAGCACGTAGAGATGGGTAGCCTATAAGGACCTCAGTCTGTGCCAAATTAACTGCAGATCCAGGCCAGTATCAGCAATTTTACAAGACTGGCTGGAACCCTATTGGTGTCACCTGACACCTGCTGCATAGGTGCAGTGTGATCCACTGATCAACTGTCTGTAGCACAGGGGAAATCAAAAATCCATTCTCCAAGCTGGCAATACTAATGAGCCAATGAATAAGGCTCCTGTGTCCTGGTACCAGAGACCCTGGTTCAAGATTCTGGTTGCCTTAACAAGTGGTCACAGTGGGAGAGCATTTGTCCCATTTATAGCAGAATAAGGCAACTTGCCATGCTGGTTCTACTCATAACAAGCTTGGATCCTTTGGCATTCTCTCACTTGTGTTTCTTTGTTTCTTACCATGCTGTTCCCCATGAACTGAACACCTTCCATCCCCTTTCAAATTTCTGCAGCCAATTTAAAATAAATCCCTTGGGGAGTAGTGGAACCAGGGGCACTTCATGAATTATACCACCAAAAGCCCTCTCAAAAGTCACTTGCAAGTGACATGCTGAAGCCTCCAAGGAAAGAGCACTGCTCAACAAGAAACAGAGTCAGATCTTTGCTTTCAACTGTATCCACAAGGGACACATTTCACTCTTGCATAATGACTCAAAAGCTTTTGAAACACTTCTCTGGTCTAATAAAGATTTCCCTAGGCATAATGTAAACAAAAGGTCAGATCTGCATTTATTTAGCTTCCACAGCTATGGGAGATTCATTGCTGCCATACCCAAAGACATGAAGTAGGCAAGAAAACCA
This sequence comes from Shinisaurus crocodilurus, assembly GCA_021292165.1. NCBI lineage: Eukaryota > Metazoa > Chordata > Lepidosauria > Squamata > Shinisauridae > Shinisaurus > Shinisaurus crocodilurus. The sequence goes on along the minus strand of CM037876.1, from coordinate 25,518,719 downwards.
CAGCATTACATTCCAGGTATGGCAACATTAGGACAATTTCACATTATCATCATCATCATCATCATCATCATCATCATCATCATCATCTGTTTATTTATTTCATTTCTATACTGCCCAATAGCTGAAGCTCTCTGGGCAGTTTACCACAATTATAAAACACAATAAAATACAATATAAAAATACAAACAATAAAAACATCAAAAAAAATTCACTAGACATTTTAAAAACAATTTTTAAATTACTTAAATAGCTAAGACAAGATTATAAAAAGTAGACTGGTTAAAAAAAAAAGAAAAGTGACATAACCACCACCCCACCACCCCGTGTACTATTTGGAGCTGTTAAATGCCTCAGCATAGAGGGCAGTCTTAACCTGGCGCCGAAAAGATAGTAATGTTGGCGCCAGGTGGGCCTCAGTGGGGAGCCTGTTCCACAGTTGGGGTGCTAGCACAGAAAAGGCCCTCCCCTTTGTTGCCTCCTTCCAAGCCTCCCTGTGTACACCACTCTATGTGTGTCACAGGAATGGGTGAGAAATTTGCTCCGTCAAGGTGTTGGGTTTTTCTTTCTTTGTGGAAAGAAAAAATTTGCCCAATTTGCACCGCCTAGAACCGAACATGGACCTGAACACAATTTGCGGTTGGAAATCCATACATTTCCAAGTTTGTGATCCATTCTATGAAACAAGAAAAATCTGTTCATTAACATGTGCACATCTGAAAAATGTGCAAAGAAAATGGCATGATTTCTAAAATGAGCATAAGCACACTTTAATCAATGGGTACAAGAGTACAAAAATGTGTATGTTTGGAAAACGTACACCAAAAATACATACATTTCAAAATTACATACAAAAGAACATGTGCGGAACCAATATGGAAGGAGCTTTGTAGTTTTAAAAAAAAGACAAACAGAACTTTGATGTGATCAAGCTAGACAAATCTGCCTCTTCCTTGCGTGCCATCGACTGTATGACATTGTATGTGTGAAACAAACATCACAGGCCAAATGCCACTAACACAACTTTTGTATCGCCTGATATTACCTCTAACACAATCCTTTTTCACATTAGGCACTTCACACATACAGCTGCAAATCAACATGTTGAGGCCTTTAATTTTATGTGTCAATCTGTGTGTGTGTATATGTGAAACATGCCAAAACCTAATTAGTCTGTAGGTCTGATTCAGTAAGATCTGAATGAGCATTTGTTTTTCATGATTATGTTATGTTATTCTAAGTTGAATTTTGATTATTAAAATTAGAGAAGGAGTGAACTCACCCATTAAGGCTTGAAACTGGATTCAGAAAAGCAAACAATTTCCCTTAAAACTTGGAATATAGTTCAGTTTATTCAGATCCGTCCGATCACATGCCAATGATGTTATTAAGAGTGCAATTGGTCTGATATGTCCCCCAACTGCCTTGGTGGGTCTCAAAGCCTCCACACATCCACACGCATATCTGCCCACTTCATCCAAACACCCTCCATCTTCCAGTCACTCACGCTTATCTGTCTTGTTTTTATTGCTAGAAGTCAGCAACACTTAAAAAATTACATGTCCCAGTGTTCCTGGTGCCTGACAAACAAACATATATTAGAGATGGATGTAGCAGTCTATTTTTGGTCTGTGTCACTTTCACACATGTTCACCCCTATATCCGTCCCATTTCCATATTAATCACTTTAATGCACATACAAGTTCACTTTTAATTATTTATTTTGAATGCATTTTCTCTTTAACTGCATTTGTAAATGTGTTTTGATGTATTTTCTGAGTCCTGATCTACACATTAGGCCAGGAGATGTGGATCAGGAAAGTTGATATCATAATTGGCAGAGACTGAATTCCTCAAGCAACCTCAAGATTGATATAGATGATATAGATATATTTATTTCAATTATATCCCACCTTTATTCCATCTTGAAGCTCAAGGTGGCTACATGCAATTCCCAGGTGGTCTCCCCTCCCAGACTCTAACCTGCTTCACGTCAGCAAGGTGGCTGCCTCATGTGCCTTCAGACCATGCCCTGGGAAATATAAGGGCTAGAATTTATTTGGGACTTTAGTCTATGATTTGATTTTATTTTATTTTTCTTTAAGTAATCAATGCACATTACACCTTCCTTTCCCTGTGACTCCAGTTGCTTAGCATCTTAGAGATTTTATAAAAGACTTTGCAAAAACAAAAAGCATAAAAGACCTTACATCAGTACTTGTTACATGACTGTATATCCCTCAATTAGAAGTACACATCTAAGGATTAAAATCCTTCTCATAATTTCTATCATACATTTGTTAATGCCCAGTTTGTAGTCATTAGTTCTTACACACACAGCCTTCATTAACCTGAATAGCTCTCCTCTCAATATTGTTTCAAACCACTCTCATGTATTTGCAATACTGCCATATCTCCACTCAGCTTTCTCTAAGACAAAATTCTCTCATGCTTTCCTTTCTCAACTACTGTATTTATTTATTTATTTATTTTATTATATTTATACCCCGCCTTTTTTCCTGCAAGGAACCCAAGACGGCTTACATAATCCTCATCCTCCTCTCCATTTTATCCTCACAACAACCCTGTGAGGTAGGTTAGGCTGAGAGTCAGTGACTGGCCCAAAGTCACCCAGTGAGTTTCATGGCCAAGCGGGGACTAGAACCCAGCTCTCCCGAGTCCCAATCCAACACTCTCACCACTACGCCACACTGGTACTGCTTTCCTTGGCATTCTCTCTCTCCCCTCTCTCTCATCTCAAACCTCTCACCCATCTCAAACCTAATTCTGCTGCATGTCAAATTTTTCAGTCCACCATTTTGACCATCTCTCTTTCTTTTTCCATTCTCTCCACTGGCTTCCTGATCTTGTTGTACATGCTCTAAGCTTCTCACTTTCAAAAGCCTCTCCTTTCATAGCTTTCTGCTCTTTCTTCCATTCCTCTCTGTATTTGCCTTCTCCTAGAACTCTACTTCCTTTTAAGCCAATGATTTATTTTTGTATCTCTCACCTCCACTCTATCCACAGATCTCTTTCTTGTCTGATAATCAGATGGCTTCATCAGTTATGGTGTTTAAGAACCCCTCACAAGACTTAGCTCTTTACTCAGTCTCCTTGGTTTGCCTTTTTCCCTTCCCTTTCTTTATCATTGTACAGCACCTAGGTAATGCTTCACAAATAACTGTTCTATTCCCCCCACCCACCCAAAAACAACAGCAACTCAGGAGTGACTGCCCAAAAGAGAATATATCCCAAATTCCATTCCAGGGGTAGTCTGGCAGGTGGCACAGTCACAGCCTCACAGAACATCCTGGGTAAAGACTTCCCCATATGTGCCTTTAAGTGATGGCAGGTAATGGGAACACACTCCAAATTTAAATATTAAGCTATTCACAGAGCGATCCTATGCCCCCTAGACAGTGTCTAGAGGGCCACAGGATGCTTCGGATTCCCAGCTCTGAGGTCAGAAAAGAACTCTAACCTTGGAGCTGGGGATCCGCACTTGGATTGCCCTCCCTCCACCCTCACAGCCAGCAGGGAAAGAAACACGACGCCAGCTGCTTCTCTGAAGTCAAAAGACCAACCTCGGAGTAGGGCTAAAGAGTGCGTTCTGGGGGGCGGGGAGGGGAGGAGACTGGGTCTGCCAGGATACGATGTTGTATCCTTGTGGTACTCCCGCCTCCTTCCCTCCCTGTCCAAGGTGCTGCAGCTTGACAGCCAAAATTGACCTTCAAGCTGATCTGCAGGGTGGGAGGAGCAGAGAGGCGAAGATCACCTCTGCAATTCTCCTGACCTGCATAGGATGCCCATAATCCTCTAAGTTCGGAGGTTTACAGGGCATCCCCATTGGATTGCACCCTCAGAGAACTTTAGAAAGATGCTGGAAACTTGCAGTGAGAATGTAATAATGCAAGTGTTTCCATGTGTTTTTATAGCGAATTATCTTTTCATCGTAAGTTATGCTCCTGATTCCTTGGGATGAAGAAAGACATGAAATTGAATTGAATTGTTTTTTTAGGGCAAGTGAAGAGTAAAAGAAAACTAATGCTACCTCATAGTGACACATTTCAAGCTGCTCTTCCCCCACCACCACCACCTGAACCAGTGATTTAGATGCTTACATTTTAATGAGCATGAGGATAATGGCCCATGAGCCAAATTGCTTGAAGATAGGGGCCAAAAGCTAGACGGTTAAATAAAATGTACAGAATGAGATAAGCAGTAGGGATACATGAGAAATTCAGTTCAGTTCAGCTTTGAACAGAAATTACCCAGTTTACACCTCCCAGAACTGAACGCAATCTGTGGTTGAAGTCTGTACATTTCCAAGCCTGCAATGCGATTCACAGAACACAAAACAAAATACATTAAACAACTTGAGTACGGTTGGAAAATGTGTGCTTTGGAAAAATGCAGGCAAACTTGCTTTAATCAATGGGAGAAAAATATATACATTTTTTAAAAATGTGCACAATTGATGTATACATTTGGGGAAATATGTGCAAATTTACATGCGAAAACAAAACAAGAAGCTCACATTCTGATATGGACTTGAGTCAGGAGGATTAGCTTTGAGAACTGTGATGAGCTTGAGTTTTGCTGGTTCAGAAGAAGAGATCTCTCCCATTCTGGTATCTTAGACATATTTTAAACATTACAACAGTAGCATTGTAGCCTCTTCTTTGTGGCTTCTTCCCATACCACTGCAGTATACACAGGATATATGAGAAATTCATTTCACTTTGTTTTTGATCAGGATTTACCCAGTTCACACTTTCCAGACCAAACAGAGAATGGGACACAATCTGCAGTCAAACTGCGTACATTTTCTAGCTTGCAATATGGTTCATGGACACACACACACCCCAAACAAAATGTATTCAACAGCATGCATCCATCTGAAAAAATGTGCATGAAAAATGCATACTTTTGAAGAATGCCTATAAGTACACTTTAATCAATGGGAGAAGAATGCACACATTTCAATAATGCACACAAGTGATGTGTGCATTTGGAAAAATACACACAGATTTTCATGTGAAAAGAAAGGAAGAAGCAGTCCGATATGGACCCGAGATGGAATGAGCTTCGAGGTGGAATTTGGAGAACTTTGGTGAGCTCAAGTTTTGCTGATTCACACATCCCGAACTGAAACCATGTTGTGGTTCAAACAAGATGGTTCTTCCCCATATGAATGTTCTCCTGCCTGAAGGAAGAATTATGATTGTGTGAGAAGGGAACACATGGCCCATCCCCACCCAAATCTTTCCAAAATAAAGAAATTATGGACCTAGCATGGGAAGAAGCCATAAGGAAGCAGCCACACCATGGCATAGCAGTGATGTAGATCATAGGCTGTCACCTCCATTAAAAAGGATTTGTAATGACAATAAATCTGAAATACTTGCATCCAGACCTTTAAGAATATCCAGTTAAGAATAAGGAATAGAATGAGGAAAATACCAATTTCCCTCCCCCATCCACCACTCCCCAATGTGATACAGACAAAGTGACACAGTTATGCATGTTGTCCTCTTTCGTTCGCCCTCCACACTTCACCAACCTTAGTTCCTTTAATTGTTGTCTGACATTCTGGGAATAAACCTGGTTTGTAAAAGGAGGCCAGGCAAACCTCAAAGGCCTGAAGTGCTCTCTGCTTAATTTATATATGTGGTCGCTAACTGTGAGGCCATTTGGCAGCGGCAGTCTTCTCAGACTTTCAAATAATTAGTTTCCGGCTAAGGTATGAGAGAATTTTGTGGAGAAAGAAAGAACAGGAAATTGTGTTATACAACCCCTAGTCCATCACGTGTGCTATGGACCCGTCCTTTTACAGTGGCCAGTTACGCATTGCCCCCAAAAGAGGAAATGGTTCATGAATGAACAAAGAGGACACACATTTGTGTAAAATTTGCATATGCTAGTTTATATGTACATTTAGGAATACTAGAATTTAAATAGAAACAAGATGCACCTCACCTCACACTCTGTGTTTTTTTTTTCCTTCTTCTTGTATTTTATTGGACTGTACATCGCTCAGAGTGGCTGGATGACTGGCCAGATGGGCGATTCAAAAATATAATAAATAAATAAATAGATAAATAAATAGTGGGGGAGACTATGGCCAGGTGACCTGGGTGCTTGCTATGTCCACTGTCCACAGTGCTAAGTGTGCATGTGCAAGTTCAAGCCCACTGCTCGCCCTTCTTATCATATTTTTATCTTAAAACCATCCTTGGACTGGACAGCCTTTCAAATACAGGACACCATCAAACAGGAGGAATTGTCAAGTCCTGACTTCCCAACACTGAGGCTCAGGTTTTTGTAAAGCTTTTATTTAGTGCTGTGCTGAAAATTTCTTCCACATTTTTTTCGACCATTCTAGTAAAGAAATGGCTTTAGAAAAGAAATTCTAAGGAGAAGAAATTTTGGAGAAATGTTCATGGGTTGGGCTCAGGTTTCTTGCGCTTACCGTACTGATGAGGTGTCCAAGGAGTGTGCGTGAGTGTCCTCTCTTTCATTGCACAATCATCTCTGTGGCAAGCTGTAGCCTCCTCAGCTTCCTGCACGTCAGTTAAAGCCTCAGGGGAAGAGATCATGAGGTAATTCCTCCCATGGGCCTTTTTCTGTTTAGCAACTGCAGGTGGCCTGGGAGGCTGCAGAGCAATGGAGAGGTGTGTAATAGAAAGAAAACACACACAGAGAGCACCCTTAGCCACCTTGTAGTGATTAGGTATGCTGAAAACCACCACCAAAATAAATTCAAAATATATTATAAAATGCCCTGAGAATGAAGCAGAAATGTGGAAGCCCCAACACAGTTCATGCTATTGTCACTTGCTGTGGCAGTTAAAAAAAAAAAAAAAAACCTCACGAAAAAAAGAGAGAAGCTGTGCTACAACCTGTGCCACTGGTGAGCTTTACCTGTGAGAAACTGTTGGAGAATTTCTCCTCTCCTTAGAGAAATTTGGTGAAATTGTCCCCACCCCCAATTCCTCTGCCCACAAATAGGGTGGAGACATTTGAGGAGCCAATTGTGCATAGCTCTGTTTTTATTGCAGACAATAAATTCTAGTAACTGGCTTCGAGTCTTTACAGTCCCACTATAAATCAGCAGAGAACAGATTACAATTGTGGCATAGTGGTGAGAGTGTTGGACTGGGACTCGGGAGATCCGGGTTCTAGTCCCCGCTCGGCCATGAAACTCACTGGGTGACTTTGGGCCAGTCACTGACTCTCAGCCTAACCTACCTCACAGGGTTGTTGTGAGGATCAAATGGAGAGGAGGAGGAGGATTATGTAAGCCGCCTTAGGTTCCTTGCAGGAAAAAAGGCGGGGTATAAATATAATAAATAAAAATAAATAAATAAATAGAATGTAGTTCCTTAACCAGGATTAGTCTCTGGGATTCCTAACAACAGAGTCACAGACTCAGGTTCAGAATACAGAATAAGTCCAAATGAGTTTATGGTTCCAGCAACCTTAACTGCCTGTTGCTCTTATTTAAATACTGTACAGGGAAGTGGCCATTGAAGATGAATATCAGTCATTCAGTCCTGGCAAGGAAACCTAGCTCACATACATGTGCTATGCCTCATCAGACCCCTTTTGAGTTGATGCCACAACTTAGGACACACCCAAGAAGCTCCCTCCCCTGCAAAGCCTTCCCCCTGCTTCCCCGTTCCCATGGGAGGCATCCCTGGTCAAGAAATCAGGGCCTCTGTGAAGGTCAGGTCTCCCAGCGCTAGAAGATAAGCTGTATCAGTATCCTGATTCTCACCCCCTCCTGGAAACCTGGTAGAACAGTGTCCCCCTCTGCCTCAGGATCAGTGTCACAGGCTATCCCTCCTCCAGGAATGAATCAAGGTCTCGCAGGAATGGCCTGTGGCTGCCCTTTGAATAGAGGCTGTTTCCTGTAAAGTGGGACAAAATGGCCACCCTGTCCCCTTGACAGGGGCTGCTGGCAACTCCTGGGTCAATGGGGCTCCTTATCCATTGCATCTTTTTTGTTTGGGCTTTAAAAGAGCTATCCATAGTGCTGAACTCCATCCCCAAAATAGGTTCACCACCATGGAGCACCATGGGTAGCTCCTATAAAACTCAAACAAAAAGATGCAATGGATAAGGAGCCCCACTGACAGGACAGGAGTGACCAGCCTCCACCGCGTCCTTGATTGTTGTGTTCTATTGAGAAGTTAGTCAGTCTACAGACCACATAGGATGGTTGCCACTCTGTGTTTCATACTGAGTGCTCCCCTGGTCCAATTAAATGTCTAAAATAAGACATCTGAACAACTAACAAAACAAAACTGAAGCCTTCTCACTCACCATGTAAACAAAAGCCCTGTTTGTGTCAGGCAACATTGAGTGTATTGAGTCTTCTCAAACCACCAGCTCAACAGGAGGAAGGGGAGAAGTTTGGAAAAGAGGAAACTTAAAGACTTCCAGCTTTATATCCCAGGAGGTGAGGATTATATTCAGCGGCTGTTTATGTTTTTAAGCCTTTCTTGTTATATGGTTGGGTGATTGATGGTTTCCGTTGAGCACCCCTTGGCAACGGGTAAGCAAATACTAGCGCCAAAATGTACAAATTTTTCTGACCTAAATTTATCCGAGATCTAAGCAAATTAACTTATGTTAAACAATGGAGTGTCTGATGTGTCTCTCTCTGCCTTCCAGGGTTGGAGCTTGACTTGCTGAGAGATGGAGCTCCTTTGATCCCTGAATGTGAACTTGTCATGCTTATCCTATTAAGTTTCATAACACTGATGTTAATAATTTCTCTTTAACACTATGCACGTAACCTTAGGCCTTTTCATGCATCTTGGGAGGGATGTAATGGATCTGTAAAAGAAAACCCTCTAATCTTTGACTTCAAATTCTACAGCTAGTGGTCAAAGGTGGCAATATGTGAATTTAGGATTCTTTGTGAGAAGAAAAAACATGCAACGGTTTTTTGTCCAACTTGCCCTAATTAAATACTATTTTTATGATGCAAAGATTTTATCATGATTGATTGTTGCAAACCTGAGCCATGGGCTTATTAAGTCATGGATAAGGATTCTGCAAATTAACTATTTCACATATATAGAAAGAAATGTTAGAGAAAAATACAGAATGAGATTTAATGCAGCTATAATACATTACACAGATTTTATTTATAACTTACTTGTAAAACTGCATACCGTGGTTGACATGAGCAGACCTATTAACCAATTAAAGTTCTTTTAAAAAAGTTGAACAGCTTCCTTTTGACTGATCAGTCAGTTAACCAAATTTAAACAGATGTGTACATTACAAAAACCTCAATATTTGTTCCTTTTTGAGATCCTGATTTAAGTGCAAGGTAACTTACAGTTTTATAAACAAAAGTGACTGTTTGTTGGAAGGAGAGCCCATCTTTCATATTTTCTTTTTCTTCTTCTCTTGCAGTTTTCTTACCAGAACCATAAAGACCCCAGAAAAAAGCAGGTATGCCCTTATCTCGCAGGCCCACTGATTAAAACTGGCTCCCTCACTTAATCAAATGATACTTTCAATGATTAATTTACTGATTAAACTGAATAAACTGAATGATACTTCTAGTCCTAACCATAAGTAACATTTAAAAAGAAAAAGGAAGAGTAAATCAGAGTTGTATTAATGTATAAAATATATGGAATGGCTAGGTAAAGCAATGTTCTTGTTCCGATGTAAACCTTGGGAAGCCGATGTTGGTGGAAGATTCCTAACATATGCATCAGCTTGCATTCTGATACCATAAATCTGGCCAAGGGCATAAACTTTACACTTTGACTGGGTTCAGACATCACGATACCCCACATTCAAGAGTTGTTCAGATTTATGGTATCAGAATGCAAGCTGATGCATATGTTAGGAATCTTCCACCAACATCGGCTTCCCAAGGTTTACATCGGAACAAGAACATTGTTCTTGACCTGTGGGTTATTCTGTTGCCTGAACCCAGCTGAGATAACAAACCATGGTGAACAACCCACATTTCACAACCCAACAAACCATGGGTACTCTTCTTGGGTTGTTCTTATAGGGATATGCGCGGAGCTCGATCGGGGGGGGGTGGTAGAAGCAGGGCAAGCTCGCCGGCCTCGACCCCCCCCCCAAGCTCCACACAACTTATTTTTCCCCGGCTCAGCTCACGTCCTTGCGAGATGAGCCAGGGAAAGGAACTTCCAGGTCCCCGGCGCTATGTTTTTTACATTAAAAAACAGGGTAAACTTCCTTAAAACGGCCAGTCTAGGGATGTAATGGTACACCCTGCGCGGGCGTAGCGGGTCCAAAATCAGCCCCGCTCACGTCTGTGCGGGGCTCATACAGGCCTACCTTGCCCAGCAGCGGCTTGCCTCTCCGCGGCTCGCCGCCCGCTCCGGTCCCGTCGCATCACATCCAGCCCCAAAAGTGACACGACGGGACCCTGCGCAGGTGCGCTGGACCCCTGTGCAACGTATTGCGCCTGCGCAGGGTCCCCGTCGTGTCACTTCTGGGACCGGATGTGACGCAACAGGACCAGCGCCAGCGGCTCGAGCAGCGTGGAGAACTGCTCCACGCCACTCAGAAGATCGAGGCGGGGAGAGCCAAGCCAGCGGAGAGCGCGAGCCCCACCAGGTTCGTGGCACATCCCTAATTTGTTGGCCACGATTTGCGTAATCGGCACTTTGTTTTTTATGTTAAAAACAGCATAAAATACATTAGATTCTAACGTATTTATGCTGTTTTTAACATAACAAACAAAGTGCCAGTTATGCAAATCACAGCCATTTTAAGGAAGTTTACCCTGTTTTTTACGTAAATAATGTAGCGCTGGGGACCCAGAAGTCCGGCAAGTGCCTCAGTGAGCACCTCAGCTGGCACTCACGGGGTGCTCGGGGCAGATTGCCCAGTGGGAGCTCTTGCTGAGCGCCCCGTGAGTCGGGTGCCAGGCTCGGCACACATCCCTAGCCATGGTTAACAAACCATGGCTTGTTAACGCAGCTGGGTTCAGACAACACAATAACCCATGCAACACCAACCCACACTCAACCCATAGTGAACCCTTGAGTGTGGGTTATCATGTTGTCCAAACCCAGTCTGGAAAGAAGTATTGGAACTCCCAAAGCACAACATTTCATTATATGGGTTGAATCGAATTATGCCCTTCCATCTGCCTTACATTTTCACCTTACCAATACCTTACATTTTGCCTGGATCAAAAGTTAACGTTTGCCCTTGTGTCTTGTCTGGATCAAGGAGAGGGGAGAGGATTTTTGCTGATCCCCCATTCCCTATACACCCCCTGAAAATCCACTCCAGTGGCTCATGGGAACCTCTTGAGCAATGTGGAAAGTGGCACAGGGGACCATAGGAATCTGCAGAAATCTGTTCGTGGAGATATCTGCTAAATCAGATGCCCCTCTGCAAATGGAGAGACATCATTGTTGTTTTTTCTCATTTGTTGTATTTATATCCTGCCCTTCCTCACAAAGGGCACGTTCATTTGCTCTGTGTTGTAAGTAGGGATGGATGTATCCGTCTATTTCTGGTCCATGCCACTTTCACATGTGTTTACCCATAAGTGTGTTCTGTCCCATCTCTGCATTCATCTGCATTTTTTTTAAATTAAGGAAACTCTGCATTAAAATATTTATTTACAGTAAATGCACATTTTAAATGTATTTTCTCTCAAAATATGCATTTTAAACAGGATTTTCTCTTAGAATACACATTTCTATATGTCACAAATTTTATGTTCACAAGAACCCTGTAAGGTTGGTCAGATGCAGGGGTAGTGATTAGCCCAAGTTCACCCAGTGAGCTGCATGGCTGAGTGGGAGTTTAAATCTGATCTCCCCACTCCTAGTCTAACCACTACACCATACCAGGAAGCATTTGAGATTGCAGAATTGTTTGTGGATTATGCCATCCGGCTGCTCCTGTGTTATGTGCAGAATGCACAGTCTTGAACCATCTTGCATGTAAATGACACACCAGATTCAGCCCATTTTGTAAAGAAACATGCTTGGACCTTTCCTATGCAAAGTCTTCTGTGTGGCAAGCCCTGTGCACATAGACCTACTTGAGCATACTCAACAGCTCTTCCAGACTGAAACCTGTACGCTCTACTAGACAGACTTGTACAGCAGGGGAACCAAAGGAGTTTACAGGGTAACAGCTTCCTTCTGCAGTATAAATTAAATCACACAGGCAGACTGTGAAATTAGCTAATAAACGGACAGCCAGAATATAGTTGTTAACCCTTAATATATATTTTATAATGATAGTTAACAAGACAACCAATTCATTTAATCTAAAATAGAATGATATGAGAAAAAAATTACATGCTATTTGAGCATTAGTTAATTAGAAACATTTATTGCATTTAAATTATCACAAAGGATTGCAATTTCAGTGAATGCACTAATATATTTTAATAATCTCATGGTAATAGTCCTAATAAATTTAAATAAGGATTGTATTGAGAAATTATAAATCCCATCAGTGTATTTTATTAAACCCTTGCTAAGGACAGTATTAAGCAACCAAGAACATATGTTTAATGCTGATGGTTTTGATTCTAAATACAATCTACCAAGCACCATTTCTGACCCAGTCCCATTCATTTCAATAACGGTAAGATAATGCTCTGCAAATATCATTCACAGGATGTTATTCTTCTGTAACACAGTGATGAAAACAATCAACTCAAGCAGTCATCACCCCTGAAGACATTATGAATATGGGCATCTATGTAGGGATGGGTGAGAATTTTGTTTCAGTTCAATTTTTTATAAGAATTTACCAAAATTTGCAAATTTCTTAATATTCAAGATGGAAAGGACTTGATATTAAAACAAAACAAAACCCTGAAAGTGACATATGCATCCAGTCAAGCCCATGGTTTTGAGTGCTTAGCTTACCTCTTCAAAGTCTGAGTTTGATTCCCTGTGAATTCAGCCATGTTACGGCTTAACTAGGGTTGCCATTTTGTTTGTTTTTTCCTGACAGGGTCCCCATCTTTAACAGTTACATGGCAGGCAAGTACATTATGGCCCTCCCCACAATGGGAATAGCTGTACCTATTGAATTTGGCTGGTGCAGATGGATGAGAATTTCCTTTCCGTTTCATTTTAATGAGAATTTATCAAAATTCACAAATTTCTTCTTATTTGGAATGGAAAGAAGAACTTGAGTTTTATTTATTTTTAAATCAAATGTGGGAGAAAGTAAAACTGACTTAGACTCACAATCTAAGCAGGGTCAGCATTATGAAGAGGGGAACATAGACAACTGCTTACAAGGGAATATAACAGAGGAATGTGGAATGGTAACACAACCATTGTCAGCTAATGGTGGTGGTTGCTACAGCTCCAGGAGCCATGTCATTTATTGCTATTTCAAACATTTCTTTTTTTCCAAATGACTGCTATGTGTAAACCAAGGTGATAGAGTCTTATTGGTTTCCTAGTGCTGGTCCCTATATCTGTTTACCGATAAGAGTCATTTAACATATGCAACATGAGGCTAGATTTGGAAGGTCAGCAAAGGGAAGATAAGCAGTGGAATCCATTATCAGCAGCAAGCAGGATCACAGCAGTGGGCGGAGAGGGAAATAAGAAAGGGTTACACTGATACAATTTAGTAAGTTATCAATGTCTGATAAGGGCTACCCTTTATAAATAAAGGCAGCAGCATTTTTAGAAGTGCTTGGGGGTTTGGGTTTTGTTTGTTTTTTAAAAAAAACATAAGTATGGCCTATCCTCACCTGACAGTATAAATTGTCCCAACTTTTTCATAGATCAGATCAAATCTGTTTTTCTATGTAATTATCAGACCATCACAAAACAAACATTTACCAAAAGATACTGAGAACCAGTGTGGCGTAGGGGTTAGAATGTTGGACTGTGACTTGGGAGATCCAAGTTCTAGTCCCACCCAGCCATGAAGCCCACTGTGTGAGTTTGGACCAGTCACTGACTCTCAGTCTAACCTACCTGACAGGATAAAATGGGGAGGAGGAGGAGGAGGATTATGTAAGCCGCCTTGGGTTCCTTGCAGGAAAAAAGGCAGGGTATAAATATAATTATCAAATAAATAAATAGCAATACAAGGATAACATATTTACATAACATTAACACAAACCCATATCATATAGAACAGACTTGCAATTCTGGACCTCTAGCTAAAATAAATAAAATTACACAGACCTGTGTATGAATATAATATGTGATAACATTATATAAAGTCACTCATGAACTTAAAAGTTCTGAATCTCCCTGACAGCATTCTCCTTCCAGAATTTTCGCCTAGAACCAATTATTTTAGATAGAAATTGTATAGCCTTTCCACTTACATATCTATCTTGCCCACAGGGTACATAGATTATAGTCACATGAATAGACCTCTCCAAACTACTCTTTAAAATCTGACCCAAATATTGCTTCCTTAGCACATTAAACAAAGGACAATATATAATAATATGCACAATATCTTCTACCTCTTTTAAACGACAAGGTCTGGTACACTCAGAATATGGCCTACTAACATAGCTGAAGGCATAAGATTTAACTAAGCCTTAGTCAAGGCCATCTTATCTCAGTCTATGCAAATCCTTTAAATAACAAGGCAGAACAAAAGGAGTATAAGGAAAATCTTATAAAATGACATTGTTTCAGAAAGTTATATAGTTGCTTTGTCCAACTGTAAACGTTTCCATAAAACCTTTTCAGGTACGTGTAATAATGACTACCTGCTGGGCACACCATGATTTGTGTAATATGTGGATCTTCCAGATTAGTACAATATTGGTGTGTTAAATATGTGTGATGACATGTATAAACCAAACTCTGTTTCATAACTAACAATTCAGCAAATGAATTGTTTGCAGAATGAGTTGTTTTTCCAAGATGAAAACTTTCAGCTAATGCTGAATTGTGGTGAACACACACAGTTTTGGCTTGCATGCGTAGCTCTCTGTGACAGAGGCCTCTTAGCAAAGTGAGGAAGTGCAGATGTCTTTGCTGATCAGAGACAGATGCAGATGGCATATGCTGCGTAGTAGAGCAAAGTTGTAACTCTCATCAAGTAAAAGTCCATTAACAGGGTGTAAATATGATCAGTCTGGAAACATATTCTTCATCACTCAATGAGAATGCAATTTTCTCAGCAACAACTCTCAGATCATCTGGGCGATGTATACAGGCTTGCAGCCTTCTTTCCTCGAGTCTCTGCCTATCTGTTTGCACATATCTTGAACCTTAAGAGGCTTAAGGGAACCTCTAAAGTAGGCATGCTAACAGCGAGGAAAGGCAGATCTCTATCAGGATTGCTGTGACGTGTGCATGTGCACATATGTGTGTG
Source organism: Shinisaurus crocodilurus (assembly GCA_021292165.1). NCBI lineage: Eukaryota > Metazoa > Chordata > Lepidosauria > Squamata > Shinisauridae > Shinisaurus > Shinisaurus crocodilurus. The sequence goes on along the minus strand of CM037876.1, from coordinate 25,503,371 downwards.
CATATACGTATATGTGTACGTGCAGTCCCCAACCCACTAGCCAGCAACACATGTAGGGGTAAGCGATCCACCCACCACCCAACTCGCGGCACGCTCAGCGAGCATTGCCACCGTGCCTGCCAAGCCGGGTCGAAAGCGAGCACCAGCCAAGGCGCTCGCCGGACTTCATAGAAAACGACGTAAGATATGTTAAAGCGGCTGCGATTTGTGTAACTTGCACGCATCGCAGCCATTTTTAACCTATCTTATGCCATTTTCTACATAAACAACGTAGCTCCGGGAAGCCAGAAGTCACTTCCCCACTCGGCTCGCAAGAACGCGAGTCGAGCCGGGGAAGCAGGTAAGGCGAGTGGAGCTCGGTGGGTCGAGCCCAGCAAGTTTGCCGGACTCCCACCCCCCAACTGAGCTCCGCACACATCCCTACGATGTGGCCCTTGGGATGAAAAACACTGTGCACTCTCTAGCTACATTGAAGGAACAAATATAGCTGCTTTATACTTAGTCAGACCATTGTTCTGTCTGCTCAGGTATCAGGGCCGGTACCAAGCGCCAGCATCAAAAGTTGGAATGGTCGGGCACTTGTGGAGAGCCCACATTCCAGCAGGGGGCCCACAGACAAGAGCCCCTCCTCTTCACCACTGCAAGCTGCTTGTTCACCTGCCTCACATTCTGGAGCAATGGTGGTGATGAGAAGGAAGAGCAGGAGATGGCATGGCCTACTTGCTCCCTGGCTCTCTGCCTATCAAGCAAGCAAGTGGTAGCAATCATGAGAAAGAGAGTGAGGGGCAAAGTGCAGCTGGTGACAATAGCGGTGAAGAGGCCGATTTACTAAGGGAGGAGCTGATTAAGGGTGTCTTGCCCAAGGACCCCCCAAAACCTGGAGCTGGGACTCCCCAGCATTATCTACCCTGCAGTAGGGATGAACAGATGTTGTTAAATCTGTTCCGTCTGTCTTTCAAGAATTATCAGGCATCTTTCACTCCACTGTCCACTCATTGACGGAATCAGATTTTTTAAACAAGAATTTCATTCATTTGCAAATGCGCATTAGTGTGCATTAGTTAATGGGCATTAGCGCTAATGCACACTTGTGGAAATGCACATTTGCAAATGAATTAAATTGTGCAAATCCCCCCCCCCCAAGTAAAAACAAAACAAAAAATGGAATCTGCAGAATGCGGAAAAAGCGAGCACCTCTCCACGCTGTGGGGTATGGGTCATTCCTATGCCTGTTACCTTTTAACTGGTATTACTGTGGACTAAACCTGGGACGATCTGCTTGCCAGACATGTGCTCTATTGCTGAGCTATGGCCTGTGCATCCTTCAACCATTTCCAGAGATCTCCATTTCCTGGTTTTTTAATTAATTATTTATTTAGTATATTTATATCCTGCCTTTTTTCCTGCAAGGAACCCAAGGCAGCTTACATAATCCTCCCCCTCCTCCTCTCCATTTTATCCTCACAACAACCCTGTGAGGTAGGCTAGGCTGAGAGTCCGTGACTGGCCCAAAGTCATCCAGTGAGATTCATGGCTGAGCGTGGACTAGAACCTGGATCTCCCAAGTCCCAGTCCACCACTACGCCACACTGGCTGAAGTTATCAGCTGAAGTTGACTTCCTATTTTAGAACTTTCAAATATTCCCTCCAGTATTGAACACAACACACCTGGTTTGATTGCTGTTACTTTAGAGAGGCTTCAGCAGCTTCACATTTATTCTGTACTGAGGCAGTTTACCTTACCCTTAGCTATGCAACAGCTGGGATTTACTTTTCTAAACAGGATTTTTTTTCCCTGGCAGAATCAGTTTTGCTTCATTTACGATGGTCCCTCACAGGTCTTTTTCTTTGTCTGAGAACAAATGGGAATGGAACACCTGGTAGCTGTCATGTCATAGTAATGCATTTCAGGCTACGGCATAATCTATACCTAGAGATTTAGTGCATAACGGCATATGGAGTGTTCTGATTCTAGTTTTTTTCTATTCACAAGAGACTTGCTATATTTTATGACTTATACTTTAATATTAGTGTCTGACAAACTTTTCAGACACTAACAACCAATAGAATGCAGCGCTGCTCCTTGATAAGGACAGGGAAACCACATGATACCTGATTGCTATCCAATGGCTCTTTATTCCATCATATTCATAGGATTCTAAATATTAGTCCTAGACAATTTCTTCCAAAATCCTTTATCTGTAAATGAAAATCCATCCAACTCAACCGGACGCTTGTGTGTATGTGTGTCGATAGACAGACAGATAGATATAAACATCAGTTTACTGCAGTAAGTCTTATGGCCAAGTTTGGCAAAACCTGTGAATTAACTTAATCCTAGCCCTCTGAGAAAGTGGAACTGACTACAGTGCCCTTCATGTTTAATGAAGTTCAACTGGTGCAATTTGGTATGTAGTACCAAAGCAAAGCAAAGCAAACTGTATTAAGCAAACTCGTCTTCAATCACTTCTTAAGGAACATCTACCTACGGAACCTCCTGACAACATTGAGGACCATTGGTCTAAGCTGAAAACCTCCATTACTGCAGCTTGTGAACAAACTATTGGATATGAAACCAAGAAACATCAGGATTGGTTTGATGAAAATGATAATGAGATTAAATATATAATTGACCAAAAAAGGAAAGCCTTCCAAATATGGCAAAATGATATTAACTGCGCTGCCAAGAAAAAAATCTATGCTAGTGCAAAGGCTGAGGTCCAAAGAAGAACAAGAGAACTTAAGAACGCCTGGTGGGAAAAGAAAGCTGAAGAAATTCAACAACTTGCAGAATCTCATGATGCACGGGGCTTTTTTAAGGGCTCAAGGGCCATTTATGGACCAAAAACCTATGGTACAAACCCTTTACAATCAAAAGATGGCACTAAACTCTTAAAAGACAAAGAGTCTATTGCACTGCGTTGGAAAGAGCATTATTATGACCTTTTAAATCGTAAATCTAAGGTGGATAATGAGATTTTTTCACAAATCCCGCAAAAACAAATTATAGAGGAACTTGCAATACTCCCCACTTTGGATGAAGTAAAAAAAGCCATTAATCAAATGAAGAATAACAAAGCTAGTGGACCAGATGGGATTCCTGCTGAAATCGTTAAAGAAGGGCCCCCCGAACTTGTACAACATCTTCATAAACTCATAGAAAAAATCTGGATAAGAGAAGAGATCCCAGAAGACTTCAGGGATCCCATAATTATCACCCTCTTTAAGAAAGGTGATAGATCAGACTGTGGAAATTATCGGGGCATTTCTCTCTTAGCTACCGCAGGTAAAATATTTGCCAGGATTCTCGCAAACTGTCTTCTATCTATTTCAGAAGAGATCCTCCCTGAAACTCAATATGGTTTCCGCTCCTCTAGAATCATAGAATCATAGAATCATAGAAAAGTAGAGTTGGAAGGGGCCTACAAGGCCATCGAGTCCAACCCCCTGCTCAATGCAGGAATCCAGGTCAAAGCATCTCTGACAGATGTCTGTCCAGCCGCACCTTGAATGAGGGACAGTAGACATGATTTTTACTGCACGTCAGCTCCAAGAAAAATGCCGGGAGCAAAATCAACCCCTTTATATGGCATTTATTGATCTTGCTAAGGCCTTTGATACTGTAGACCGAACAGCTCTCTAGACTATCCTTATGAAAATTGGATGCCCCAATAAATTTGTGAATATCTTGCAACTTCTCCATGACCACATGACGGCTACAGTCTTGGACAACAACGGCTCTCATGGTGCTCCATTTAAAGTGGGATCAGGTGTTAAACAGGGATGTGTTATTGCGCCAACATTATTTGCTATTTTCATCGCCATGATTTTACATCTTGTCGAGGGGAAACTTCCCACTGGTGTGGAAATTATATATCGAACAGATGGAAAGCTTTTTAATCTCAGCAGGCTGAAAGCAAAAAGTAAGGTAATTACAACCTCCATTGTGGAACTTCAGTATGCTGATGATAATGTGGTCTCCGCACATTCAGAGGATGATCTCCAAACTATCCTAAATGCTTTTGCAGAAGCATACGGAAAACTTGGTCTCTCACTTAACATCAAAAAAACCAAAGTGCTTCATCAGCAAGTACAAGCTAGCCCTTTGGTGATGCCATCTATCCAGCTTGGCGGGACAATACTGGAAAATGTCGATCATTTTCTCTATCTTGGCAACTATCTTTCTGTTACAGCTAACATCGACAGTGAAATCCAGCATCGTCTGAGCTCCGCAAGTGCCGCGTTTTCTCGAATGAAACATAGAGTGTTTGAGGATCGGGATATTTGTAAGAAGACCAAAACACTGGTTTATGAAGCCATTGTATTACCAACTTTATTGTATGCCTGCAAAACATGGACTATCTATAAACGTCACCTCCAACTCCTTGAAAGATTTCATCAACGTTGCCTCCGGAAAATCCTGCGAATTACTTGGGAAGATAGGCGAACAAATGTCAGTGTACTGGAAGAAGCAAAGACTACTAGCGTTGAAAAAATGATCCTTCAACGCCAACTTCAGTGGACCGGTCATGTTGTTCGAATGCCTGACTGCCGTCTCCCAAAGCAGTCACTTTATTCCCAACTCAAGGATGGAAAGTGGAATATCGGTGGTCAATATAAGAGGTTTAAAGACGTTCTTAAGGCTAATCTAAAAAAATGCAATATAAACATCAAAAACTGAGAAGCATATGGTGACCTGTGTCCTCACTGTTGGGAAGCTGTGTGGATCTAGAATTGGCCTCCACAGTCACTTACGGACCGATCGCTAGAATCTACACAATTTTCTTTAGAATTTCCTCCTTTTAAAATCTCCTTTTTGTAAATTTTCTTCTTTTTTTTTTAATCCTGGAAGACAATCTTACTCGGTCACGAGTGATCGCCTGACTGACTGACTGACACTTGTGTATGTAGTAGTGTAAGATACCTTGCAGTATAACAAGGATACTGCAGGGAATGGTCAGGAAAAATGTGGAAGAAATTTTAAGCAGAGCACTCGTCTCTACATTACAATATATTCAGCTTCATAGTCAACCCAACTCAAATTCCATAACAAACACAAGTCGGTACTTGCCATGGCTTCTACGGCTTTGCTCTGTGCCTAATTTGATTCCAATTGAGACTTTTTTCCTTTTATTAACCCCCCCGCCCCATAGAAAGTGATGGAATTTCAAGTGAAAATACGGCTGAGGGTGGAAAGCTTAAACCTTCCTCTCCCAAAGCGCCATGGTCCCAATCCAAATTGGGGCAACATGCAATTGCAGGAGAGTAAGTAAAATAGTCAGGCATAACTCCACTATGTGTGATTGGGAGAATGTTTCGTTTGGCCCTCAACTGGCTGGGGCATGGGACAGAGTTTTCTCAGGAGCAGCACCAAGATTGAGAACCATTTTTTGGTGGAAAGGCAAGGTATAAATTGAATAAATAAATAAATACTGTGGAATTCCCTCCCTTGGAAAGTCTGACTGGCTCTCCCACTTGTGGCCTTTAGGCAAATAGTGAAGATGTATCTCTTTTGCCTGGCATTTGGATTGTCATAACCTTGCTGCTATGGATTCTGCTATTTTTACTCTGGTTTTCAGCTGTGTTATTGTTTGTATTTTACTGTTATAATTTTATCATATACTGCTTTTAGTTATGTTATGAGCTACCTTGGGTGTCTTGTGGCAGAAAGGTGGGCTTTTGATGAAAGGGGAAGCTCAGTGGCCCACCCCTTCACATCCATACTTTCACCCAAACCTGAATGGAGCCTGAAATTCTAAAAAATAAATAAATTTAATTTTAAATTCTTAAAAAAAAAAAATCAAATCTGGGAGAAACTGAAACTGAAAGATTTGCCCATCAAAAATGCACAGACATACAGTGCACAGGCCGGGGGTGAGCTGAAATGCCTCCCATCCATTTCACAACTCATTAAAAATTGTGGCAACTGTTCTGGGGGAAATAGCTGGAAGTGCTATGAAAAGTGTCAAAGAGGAGCAGTTACACACACACACACACACACACACACACACACACTAAACACCCCTATCCTGTTTTCACTGCAGTATAGCTTCTCTGCACAGGTTTGGGTGAACAAGGGGATGGGATCTGGGGGTTCAGCTTCCTCCCCCCACACATGCATTCCACAACAATGAATGATGAACAGGACTGTAGTTAATCCTGAAAGTATTAGTGCTGGCCAGAGCTTCTGATTCTGAAGTGGAATGTTTCCCCATTTTTAACCAAAAAGGATATCCAGTAAAAATGACAACAGATGAGCTTATTGCTGAAAGCATAACTGGCACATCGTTCAAGTGATGCATCGTTTTTCGAATACCACAAGTAATGGTGTTTAAGACCAAGGGGCTCCAGGCTAAAATTTCTTCCTTCCCTGAGACAGAATATGACTATGAATGGTAGGTTTGTACTTTAACGATGGGTTTTTTGCTGCTCGGTCAACAGCTACCATAACGACTATCTTGAGTACCCATGATTTGCTATAATCAGTATGTTGGAAGAAAAGAAATCACTGGCAAGTAGAACAAGCAGTGACACAGAAAAAAAGATATTCAACTTACATGTGAATTTGTGACAAGAAAAGCACTTGCTTTTCAGGCAGGGGTAAAAAAAAAAAAAAAAAGTTAGCACACAATCCTATGGGGATGCCCATATGCTCCTGGACTTGGAGGCTTATTATGGGCATCCAATGTAGAGCGGTGTGGAGGCGATCATCATCATCTCCCCACTCCTCCCGCTCTGCATTTTCTCTAGATGCCCATTTTTGGCATCTCGGTGGGGGAGGGAAGGAAGCTGGAGCGGCTTCTAGATACCTCATCTCTCATCTCCTCCCTGCTCCCCCCCCAAAAAACTCCCCTTTAACCCTCTCTGAGGTCACTTTCCTGACCTTGGAAAGCGACCAGCATGGTTCTTTCCACGCCAGCTGTGAGGGGGCTGGAGCGGAGGATTGGAGTGCTGATTCCCTCCTCCACGGTCGGAGCGCTGTCTCCAACCTTGGAGCTGGGAATCCAAACTATCCTTCCCCCCCCCGCCCGAAAATGTGTAGCAGGCATAGGATCATTCCCTATACACACACACAGAGAGAGAGAGAGATCTGACTGCTCCCAAGCAATCAGAATTCTGTTCTGTACACCTGTTTAATATATCTCACATTGCAGTGCAAATAGTCAACCTGGGAAGTACCTCACTCCATCTTAACATTTGGCATTCTCCTGGCAAACATTTTTTTTTTAAAGCATCAAAATAACAAGCAGCCTTTGTTATATTCCATGAAAACAATAGCTATCCATGGTGCTGAACCTTTTTTGGGGGGTGGGGAAGGGTTTGGCACCATGGATAGCCCCTTAAGACTAAAGCCCAGAGTGGAGGAAGTTATGGAACTTTATTTTTATACATGACAATGGCAGCGAGACTACGGTATATGCACAGAAACGGAAAGGCCCAGCAGTGCCTACGACAGAAGAATGGTTGGTCAGGATGCTGGAGCTGGCAGAGATGGCCAAACTCACATCATTAATCAGAGAACGGACAACATCCATGTTTATTGCTGGGTGGAAACCTCTAATAGACTTTTTGCAGAGACTGGAAAATAATGATTTGTTTGCTTGTGGGTTCATGGAATAATAAGTGAATTTGGGACAACAAGGAAAAAGAGATTTCTCATCCTGATTATCGAGTAAGAAAAAATATTGTTACCTATATTTGCTGTAGAAGAAAATCGGAAGTCTATTTTTTGTTAATTGTTATATGTTTGATATTATGTGTTTGTTTTACATAGAAATATATTTTTTTATAAAAGACTAAAACCCAGAGTGGATACACCACCCCACTGACTGTGGAACCACCAGCCACCACTGTGGAAAATACTCTCATGCAGCCACCACTGACTGCAAGCATTTCCCCCGCTGAACAGCTGATTGGCACTACAGCTGATTCCCTTGCCCCGCTATTTTCTGTCTAGTAAAGATGTGTACGTTACTCTTTCGCCACACTTGTCTGCATGTTAAGAACAGTAAGTGTGTTGAGTGAGTATAGATCAGTGAGCCGTTGAGCGGGAGCCAGGAAGCAGGGGCCAGGAATCAAACCAGGAGTCAAACAGCACTTAAATTATTGGGAAATCCACAAGCCCCATCTCCTGTCCTGACTTCCCCTAATTTTAGCCAAATCATTCCCCCTTGGAGTTTGAGCTCTGGGCCAGAGCTGGGGTTCAAGCCAGCAGAGCTAAGTCTCAGAGCCAAAGAAAAAGGCCATGAAAAGTCTAGCTCTGGTGCTTCATCACATAGTTCAGCTCTTGGGCTCCTGGGTTTAGCCCTAGCAGCTCCTGTAAAGCACTGACATGGGAAATATGGGGAATGGCCCATGAGCTATTCCCTACCCTTAGGAAGGATGCTCAGCTCTCACTAGCTATCTGAGAGCTTGCTTTGCTCTTGGATTTATGAGCACAGAGGACTGGTGCACACAGACATATCTGCATTAGAAACTTGGTTTTTGTGCTCAAGAACACCTTTGTGGGAAATGTCTCACAGCAAATGGATGAAACAGTGGTCTGTGCTTGTGGTGCATTGCCTCATCATTACTGCAAGTAGCCACAGAGGCCCTGTAAATCCAATCTCTGACATCACAACATGCCTTCACGCACCGGTGTTATCAGTGTTGATGCAGAAGAGTCAGGCCTACTTAAAAACTAGCTTAAGGAGAGAGAATATACAAAATTGAATCTGAGCAGTGATGTGCACCACCAGCATGTAGCACCGAAGCATCATCTCTGCACAATGGAGCATTTCATGAGATAGGAGAACAAGGCATTTCTCAGATAGATTGTGGCCATTTGTCAAAAAGCAGAATTTGATAAGAAGCATAAAGCATGTGGGATTTTGCCATTAACCACCCCAGTCGTTGCTTTTGGAAATGCGTACAGGGGAAAAAATGAAAGAAGTTGTATGTGTTTTGACACTCATTAATTCCCAGAGTGTACTGTACTTATAGATTTGATAGGCATGAAGTAGCAAACTTGCAGTAGAAGTAGCTGAGCCCTTTTCCCATCAGACTGGAAGGATGAGCACTGGTCTCCTGCAAAAACAGATCTCGATATGATTCACCAGTTCCTAAACACACTTACACACAACATAGGCAAACCAGTAGATGATAAACAGAATGATAAATGAAGCAATCAAAGAGAGAGAGGAAACAGCAGCAGGCCTATGCAGTATTGCTCAGGGCTGGCTACATGCAGGATTAATTAGTGCCACTGACTGTCTTTTCATCTGATTTGGTACCAAGGAACCCTCTCCCGCACCTGCACCACTTACATCACTTACAGCAGTGTGGTGTAGTGGTTAGAGTGCTGACTAGGACTAGGGAGGCCCAGGTTCAAATCCCTGCTTGGCCATGAAGCTGCCTGGGTGACCTTGGGCAAGTCACCAACTGTCAGCCTAACCTACCTTGTAGGGCTGTTATGAGGATAAAGAATGGTGAGGACTACGTATGCCACCTTGAGCTCCTTAGAGGTCAAGGTGAGCTGTAAATTAAATGAACAAATAGTGATTATGACTGAACACTTTTCAAGCGTTATCCAAAGAAACCTGCAGCAAATCCAGGAGACACAGCATACCAAGCTAGGTGGCACATTGGTAGGTTTCCTGCAACAAGCCCAACTGAAATGATTTAGGGATATTCCCAAAATTCCCCTTATCCAATTCTCTCTGATTTTGGAGTTCGGAATTGCCTACATTGATTCCAAAGTGGACCTGAAGCATGAATTATGACAGGTTCCTATCATTATGATTATTGCCACTAGGAGAATCCTCTTGTCTTTGATGTTCAATGGATAGCACTCACAGATGATGCAGGGCAGGGTAACTGTGCAGTATGTTGTACTTCATGCAGCTGGGGTGACATGCATCTTCTTTTGCAGAGGGCAGACCTCTATTTGATGGGCCATTTTGAAAGGGTCCTCTATTTGAAGGGCTGTCCAGTCCAAGTCCAGTATAAAGATAAAGAACCAACAGAAGGAAGAGCTGTGCCTGGAAGTTGCCCCTCAACAGCACCTGGACAGCAGACTGAGCAAGGCACACAAGACACCTGGTCACAGTCTTCAACACTATGGTGAGATGTATTGTATTTCTATTTAAATTATAATAATTATTTTAAATTTTCATCTATACATATAATTAGCATATGCAAATTAGCATCTTCTTTTGTCCTCTTTTTTGGCAATGCATGTGCTATTCTTTGGTGACTCACAAGTGGCCACCTTAACTCAGATGCAGGGAGTGCATCAGAGCATATCACGTTGGCGGATTGAATGCAGATGTGACCTTAAAGAATTATTTGCTCCGGTGCCCTCCTTCGGAGCAATTACCAACCTTTGCTGGCAAAACTAAGCTACCTGTAAATGCCTTCTATTTTCCTCATTATTGCCCAATAAACTTTCCTTTTTTATTCATACCTTCTAACTAACAGTGTGCAAAAACATGGCTTCTAGCTGCAAACAAGAACATTTAAATCTGCTTAATAGCCCCTTAAACTTTATGCTGAGCTATTCACTCTGAAAGTACTTAAAGAACAAACATTAAAATGCTACAGTGAGGTGTAATTGAGGCACAATAAGAATTTGCTCTAAGCCCACAAAAATAGATCTTTACATACATTTGAAAATTCTTTAGGAAATTAGTATTTTTTTTTCATAAACTCACCCACACTATAAATTGCGATAAGTTTTCCCCAAGGTATCCTGATTACGGCTGCACAAAATTTCATAAGATGAAAATCTGAATAGCATGCTGGGGGATAGACAACCAATGGAATCTTGAAAGCCAATGTAGCCAAGTGAACAAATTAGAGATTAAAGCCACAAAAGTTGAATAACAATATCCCATGCTTCTTAATGCCATTAAAAAAAGTGCATTCAGGACCCACTCAGAGAGTTTTGTCATCCTAGGTGGGATGAGATGGGATGGGGCAACAATGTCTCAGTGCAAAGTTAAGAGTTCACCCCAGAACCCCCTGTGACCTTGTCAAGGATTCTGGGGTACACTTTCACCTTGGGAGCCAACCATGCTGATAACAATGCTAGAGGATAGGGTTCTGTACAGGTGCCCCTTCAAATATATAATATTTGCTTTCTTTTAATTAATACTATAATTTCAAATTGTGTCCCATATGATGATTTGGACAGTTTGCTTTCACGGTATAGACTTTCTTTGTAGTTCACATCCACACTGCAAACTGTGGGTATTTTCCCTACTGAATTAGGGCTTTTGCTTATGGTGCAAAAGGGAGGTTCGCTGGAGGGAAGTTAGATGAAAACAAAGCAAAACTCATTTTTTTCTTGTTTGTAGCTGCTTCTTTCCCAATCTACTGCTCCAATGCCATGGGTGATCATAGCCCATCAGGCATCATGTGGACAACACGGTGACATCACATACTAAAGAATATGTATTTATTGCTCAGTCAGGCAGCGCAATCCAATCAGGATGCCCGTAGCCCCCCAAACTCAGAGGATTATGGGCATCCTATGGAGGTCGGGATGAGCAAGGAGGAAAAGATTGCCTCCATGCTTCTCCCGCCCTGCAAAACACTTTAGGTAGATGGCCGATTTCGACTGTCTAAGTGTTTTTCCCCAGGGCGTGAGGAAAGGAGGCTGAGGCATCACCAGGATATTGCATACGATGGCAGCGCCTGTCTCCTCCCCTCCACGCCCCCCTCCCCACCCACAAAAGCCCATCTTTGAGGTCACTCTTGCAGCCTCAGAGCTGCAGCCAGTGTGGTTCTTTCCACGCTGGCTGCAAGGGCAAAGTCCCAGCTCCGACCTCGGAGCAAGTTTCTGAGGTTGGAGTGGAACTCCGAGTTATCCTATGGCCATCTAGACTCTGTCTAGATGGCCATAGGATTGCACCCTAAGAGAATAACACGCTTTCATCATATTAAGGCATATTACAAACATCCCTCAATACATACATGTTATAACCACCTATCATGGAAATAGTACAACCCGATAGCCTTGTAGGCTCCTTCCAACTCTATGATCTAGGAAATCTATGAAATCTATATTGATAACACAGAAAGATCTAATTTCCTCTCAATCTAACAGTGAATATCAAAACGTCATATTTACCTAAATAGAAGGCATGGTGGACAAAGCTAACATAAGCATGTTTGGTGGGTTTCTCATTCTCCCAGGATCTCTTTTCCCAACCAGGCCAAACTCTGGCTCACGCTGGCTCAGCTTGTCTGAGCGTGGAAAGCTAAGCAGGGTCAGGCCTGGTTATTACTTGGATGGGAGACCCCTCCTCTAGTTTCCTGCATTGAGCAGGGGGTTGGACTCCATGGCCTTGTAGGCTCCTCCTTCTATGATCTATGAAATCTATGAATCTTACTTTTTATAACAGCTATGTCGGTGACTTCAACCAAAGTTAGGACCTGGTAATACTCCTGCACCTAGCTTTAGTACCTAACTCTGAGGGCTTCTTCCCAATGCATCCAGGTTTATTGCCTACTTCAGAAGCACCTTTATGGAGGTCCCCCTTCTAATCCAAGGAGCTTTTCACTTCCAAAAATTAACCAACCCACCTGTGGCAAACTTCTTTGCCCCATTTCAAAGAATACTTTCCAGCACTCACAGTTAGCTCATGATACAGAGAGAACTAATCACGTCTACAAAATGCAATAAATTCTTGTCAATCTCACAAATTATAATGCACATTCTGTTACACGTTTACACAATAAAATCATAATGTACATAAAATAACCAAGTTATGAGTTGTGCTTAATATGCATGCATGCAACTCTATTTGTATGTGTAAAATTTACCTTCTTTTTCTTTAGGAAGGAACATAAAGTCTAACTTTCTACACCAAAACAGAATCATCCATACCCCAAACACCCCTAATTTACCTCATATTTTCTGTATCGGAATGTGCCACAGATATCCTATTTCCTATAGGCAGAAATATCTTCATGAAATAAAGTCAATGGATACACTCATTTGAACCTAACCTTTAGGTGGATTATATATCTGACATTTACCAAAAATTAAATTACGTGGCAAATGGTTAGGGAAGGTATTTTAACAGTTTAAAGCACAAAGGATTCTATGAAAATCTAAAGTAAAATTTTGCTTATATCTTATCACCAAAACAGAGGTGATGTGGGAATGCTATGATGCAAGTCCTCATATCTTTGTCTTTTTTTGAAAAGCAACAGGCCACATTCAGGGAGGAGAGAGGGCGTAACCCTTTTCAGCCATGCTGATTTCAACTTAAAATTTCCCCTGACTGAGGCTGCTATTAGCCATGGATGGGAATACTTACGGGCATAAACATTGTCTAGTGTAACACAGAGGGACTTCTTCGAAGTCAGAATTATAGCCATCAGATGGCAGCTGCCAGAAGTGTTCCTGCCTCTGTGAAACAGGCATTGGTGAAGAAAGAGAGGTGAAAAGGAAGCACATGGGCAGCGAAAAGGCAAAGGTAAGTCAATTGCACACACACCTTCCAAATGGTCAAAAGAAATTTCTTGTTTGAGAATCTTTAACCAGCCCCTAACATTACACACATATGGCAGCTGATTGGGTGGGACTAACATGAGGTTAATTGTTTCAAATAAATGAATCCATGGTTTATTAAGAAAAAGATGTTTGCTATTGCAACTACCAATTTTAAAAACAAAAAAGGAAAAGGAGGGGGAAAAGATATATCAGCAAGCTAACTGTGAGTGCTAGAACATATTCTTGGCAAAAAAAAACCCACCCTATGAGCCTCATATAAAAAGAATTTCCAGAGGGGTAGCCATGTGAGGGCCAAAACAGACATCACTTTACTTCTATGTTTTGCAGCCGTGTCTTTTGTTCATTTTTAAATCTAGATGTAGGGGCCCAATCCATATCTTTAAAGCCCCTGCCCCCGCCCCACACTCCAGCATCCCGATTCAAATTGGGGGGCCTCTTGCCTACTCTAGGGTACAAATGAAAAAGAAGACGACGACCATATAGCTGCTAAACACAGATTTAACATACTGTCTGTTTTGGCCCTTAGTCTGCCGCAAAACGTACAAAGACTCTTGCAGCAACTTGCAGACTAACACATTCATTACGGCATAACCTTTCATGGATGTGGGCCTTGGCCCACAAAAGCTTATGCCATAACAAATTTGTTAAGTCTTTAAGGTGCTGCAAGACTCTTGGTTGTTTTTGTCGAAAAAGCCTCATATGAACAGCAGGAGATTATAGGAGAGAGAATTAAAAAAAGAGAGGCGGAATGAGATTGCACCTCTGGTCTTCCTGTTTAATGATTCAGTTTATTACTTTAAGGCTGAGAGAAGTCACTGTTAAGAATTCGCAGAAGGTTGCGCATCTGCTATGACAATCGTCCACCTGTCCATTATGCCAATTAGCAGAGCAGGGGAGAATAAACAGCTCGGATTATTCCAGTGACTCTTCCATTAAAAAGCCTGGTGCTTTCTTTCTAAACATCGATTCCCACATTTGAACAGATACTTGGAAGATCATCCAGCCCAGCTCACGGCAATGAGGCAGGATGCCCATAGGGAAACATTCCCAATGTATCAATCCGTATCAATCTGATTCTAGTGTGGTACAAAGCAGAGGGGGGGGGAAGGAAGGGGTAAGGTTTACCCATGTAACAGTGCAGACATGGTAAACATAGGGATGTGCAGCACTGGAAAACTCATTCCATTTGAGCTTGATGGACTTTTGACACATTTCTGACTCAATGGCCAAAAGCGGGCCGAGTCAGGGGGGTTGCACATCCGCTCATTGACGGAACTGGAATTTTTGTGCAAGAATGTTGTTCATTTACAAATGCACAGGAAGGAACTGATGGAAGGGAATTAATAAAATCTCTACATCCCTACGTATATTTCCCTCTTGTTTCTCAGTAGCCCCAGCTTGGCTCCAATTCTGTCAGCACCCACCACCTGAGTTTGCTATTAGAGGGAGTGATGAAAATGGTTTTAAGTGACTTGTGCCTAATGGTTAAGAAAAGCAGACCTCTTTTCATCAGTCAGAAACGGCCTTCATTGTGATGTCTGCTAATTACAGTCAACTATAGCAAGCATTAGTAGCCTTTTAAATGGGAACTTATATTATTAGCAGTAGTGTTTGTTCTGAAAGACACACATTCTGTATGGGGGAAAAAATTTATGATCTTAGCAATTAGGCTAAAAGTGAGTTTCTAGATTTGATAAGATCCCCGCAGTAGTAATTACTGAACTCTTCCTTATCTTGCACTGAACACAGCAGGAGATGCACAGGAAGCCCTCAGGTGTTTTGGGTTTTTTTAGGTCCTGCCATTTTGAAAGCTGTCATTAGGCAAGCTGATTCTTGCTATCTATCGCTCAGCACCTCGCATGGAATTGAGCAATGCGCTGCCTCAGCATACTGTTTGTTTGCTGTCACTCTTTCCACAACAAACTTAATGGCTGCTGATCCATGTTCTTTTGGAAGAGCTGGAAGGCAATGGAACAAAAATTGGACATGGACAGGAAGGGGAGAGAAGGAGAAGCATCTCTCTCTAATTCCTTATAGTATTTAAATTGTCTTCTCAAATATTTCATTTCATTTCATTTCATTTATTTCATTTATATACCGCCCCACAGCCGAAGCTCTCTGGGCGGTTCACAATAGATTATACATAAAAACAACAATAAAAACATACAAAATAGTTTAAAAGATTAAAAACCAAAATTTAAAAACACAGTTTAAATATAACTTACACGCACACAGAGGTCTACCTTCATTGATCCTGGTTAGTTAACACAAAGAGAGCCGGTGTGGTGTAGTGGTGAGAGTGTTGAACTGGGACTCGAGAGATCTGGGTTCTACTTCCCACTCGGCTATGAAACTCACTGGGTGACTTTGGGCCAGTCACTGACTCTCAGCCTAACCTACCTCACAGGGTTGTTGTGAGGATCAAATGGAGAGGAGGAGGAGGATTATGTAAGCCGCCTTGGGTTCCTTTCAGGAAAAAAGGTGGGGTACAAATATAATAAATAAATAAATAAATAAATAAAATAAAGGCTGATAAAACAAGGAAGGTTTATGGATAGCAGTTGTACTGACTTCAGCGATTCGTCATATTTATTGAATTAGAGACGTGAGGGATGAATAACTCCTCTGAGAAATTCTACTTGCCCTTGGTTGTTTTGACTGGGTAGGCATCTCCAGATTTGCCTCATATTTCATTGTGGGCAAGACTAGGTGGGCATTTAGGGATATCTGGATTTTTCCAAAAAATATATAATCTTTTTTTTACTAGTCTTATCAAACTGTCTTAGATTTCCCCCCACCCCTCACAATTCCTCAACTGATTTATATTCAGGAAGAATTCAATGGTCACTCTAATTCAGATTCATAAGTCTTTTCCATATCAAAGGCTCAGAGCAAGCAATAAATAATTTAGGTTTTACTATGTCATTGTATGTTATGTTTTGAAGGGTTTGGGGGGGGGGGTTGTGAACTGCCAGGAGAGCTTTGGCTAATAGGAGGAATAGAAATGCAATCAACCAACCAAGCAACCAACCAATCAATAATACAGACCTATATAAACCATGCAGATTAAAAAGAGGAAAAACAAGACCATCACCAGCTACCTTCAAAAGAGAGAGCCAGTGTGGCTTAGTGGTGAGAGTGTTGGACTGGGACTCGGGAGATCCGGGTTCTAGTCCCCGCTCGGCCATGAAACTCACTAGGTGACTTTGGGTCAGTCACTGACTCTCAGCCTAGCCTGCCTCACAGGGTTGTTGTGAGGGTAAAATGGAGAGGATGATTATGTAAGCCACCTTGGGTTCCTTGCAGGAAAAATGGCGGGGTATAAATATAATAAATAAATAAATAAAAATACCTTAACTCCAGCTACCCAAATCCAGTCCAAATAAGAGCATACTAGAAGATGCTTGGATGTGGGCTTTGGAGGCGACAGCTGTAAACACATTTTGATAGGTTGCATCCTCAGGTGCCTCATGCAAATGGAAAGGTACTTCATTTGAGCATGGTCTCGCCCCCACAAATTCTGTTGATTCCCCCCCTCCTGCAGTATGCCTTTCCCCCATCCCACACCATTCTGAAGAGTCTCCAGAACCTCAAGAGCAGATTTAGAGGGGGGGGGCGACAAGGGCTGCAATGGGGAGGAGGGTGCAGGAAAGCCTTGTTGTGTGAATGGGACTTCACTTGCGCTGGATCTAACCCCATATGCCAATAAATCCAACCCAATTGAGCCTCAGAAAACATGGGTGCGGATATTCACTGTGCCACAAACTTGCTGACTAGCATTCAGCAAGGCATTTATTTATTTATTTATTTATTTATTTATTTTAATCTTCTTATCCCATCTATAAAAATGGGGATAATTTTCTGTTGGAGCACTGGCCTATGGTATCCACAGGCAACAAGGGATTCCATGCAGGTTCATGCGCGGGCTGGCAGCAGAGGAGGAGCGGAGTCAGTTGGGGAGGCCGGTGACTCCTATTTCGGTGGGGCTCCTTTTTCCATTACAGGTTTTGAAGCTTTTATTTGGAGCTTCATAGGAGCTCTCCATGGTGCTCCATGGGGGAGAACCTATTTTGGGGATGGAGTTCACCACCATAGCTAGCTCCTATGAGGCTCCAAAGAAAACCTGAAAAACCTGCAATGGAAAAGGAGGCCCACTGAAATAGGAGTCACCAGCCTCCCCTGGTGCAGTTTTCTTTCCGTCCTCTGCACCCAGCATAGATACCCAGAGGGCCAGGAAGCCCCCTCTTAATGCCCCCAGCACAGAAATGCAGTGGGGCTGCTGCAGGAGAGATGGTGCACTCCATCCCTCCTCCACCAGCCCCGAGCATCCCAGTACCATTTTTTGCAGGCTCATCATGTTTGAGGGGTTATTTACAGGGTTGGGGTAACATTGACCTACCTTGTGAGGATTATTTATAAAGTACTGGGTATTTTAGAATTAAAATCTAAATAACAAACAAAAGACTGGTGCAGTCGACAAACCATACTATCTTTTTTCTTTTTCTTTTTTCTTTGTGGACTGTAATGATGATGACTGATTAATGATTTCTGTTATTTATTTAATTTGAATCCTGCTTTTCAATCCATAGCAAGACTCGCAAGGTGGCTTTCAACATAATAAAATGCTCCATAAAAGCCAATTAACATAATATTTAAATCACATTAAAACTGACCCAGTCATAAAACTCATAATAATCAGTGCTAAAACCAGCATTGAATCATAAGGCACGCCAGCTTTCTAAAAACCCTTCGGGAACTAAACTCAAGACTTAGTTTAAACAATGTACGGTATGCCTGTGCTATCAGAACATAGTAACAGTGAATTCGGAAATGTGTAGAACTCATCCATCACCATGCTATGGATCTTTGGGAATGTAAAATATATTGGTTAGGATCCAAGAAAATGTGAAACTAGTTCTGCTGTGAATCCAAGGGGGGCTTTAGGCTTGTTTTTTTTCTTGAGCAGAAAGCCTATGCACTCCCTTCTCCATGCAACATGGTAAACTGCTTTTGAAACTGAACAAAGTTTCAAAAGCTGTTTTGTGATGAATATATGGAGATCCCTGACACTGACTGGTTCAGGCAACACAATAACCCACACTCAAGGGTTGAAGATGGGTTGAATGTGGGTTGTCATTGAACCGTGAATTATTGTTGAACCGTGGCCTATCATGTTGTCTGAACCCAGCTGTGCTAACAAACCATGGTTGCTCACCATGAACAGCCCACAGTTCACAGCCCAATAAAACAAACCATGGGTTCTCTTCATGGGTTGTTCATGGTTAACCAACCATGGTTTGTTAGCACAACTGGGTTCAGAGAACATAATAACCCACATTTCAACAACAACCCATGGTTCAATGGCAACCCACACTCGACCCAAATTCAACCTTTGAGTGTGGGTTAATGTGTTGTCTGAACCCAGTCATTGAGTGAGACTAGGAGTGAATCTGTCAAGTCCGTTTCTGAGCAAGTTGTCAAATTTGTGCACCCAAAATTGCAAAGAAATCCATGCTTTTTTCTGTGCACCTTTTTCCAATGGCACACATTTTTTTATGCATTTCAGAAATGTACATATTTTCTCCTCACAAGATAAAGCAGTGCTGTGTGCATTTTTCAAATGTGCACCTATATATGTATACATGTTTAAATATGTGCATTTTTTTGAAACTGATGGAACTTGAGCTCAGTGTTCTGGGAAAGTGTAGATTTCCAGTTGCAATTGCATTCTGGTCTCTCTGTGGGTATGTGAACTGGGAAAGTTCATACTTACCCAGGGTGTCGAGGCTGTAGCTCAGTGGTAGAGCATATGTTCTGCATGCAGAAGGTCCCAGGTTCAATCCCCGGCATCTCCAGGTAGGGCTGGGAAAACTCTGCCTGAAACCCTGCAGAGGCGCTGCCCATCAGTATTGACAATACTGGACTCGATGGACCAATGGTCTAACTCAGTATAAGGCAGCTTCCTATGTTTTCTAAGTCTGCATCAAAATGTGGACCCAACAACATTTTCATCCATCGGACCATTGGTCAATTTAATTAGGGTCTCAAGTAAGTCTTTCCCAGGGATCTCTTCACTGGAATTGCCAGGGATTGAACCTGGGACTTCTGCATGAAAATTTAGTTCTCTGTCCCTGAGCTATGGTCCTTCCACATATGGTATCAGTGTGGGGTCAGCTGTTTGAAGAAAATAAGTCATGCATTCCACTGGATAGCGCAAGCTATGAATCCGCACAGCATTTTGGATCCCTGCTAAAGAAACCCTTTTTCCTCGGTGCATGTCTCACTAATACAAACACCTACTTTTATTTTACACATAGCTATCATCAATCCATTCAAGCACTAAGTTCAGAGAAAATGGGGGGGGGCATTATTTGCGCATCTGCAAAGCACTTGCAACTGCACTTATATCTCAAGCATTGTACTGTATCTTTTCTACTTGTGCTAAAATATGCTAATCAGCACTTCAGCTCCATTTTTGAGATGGAAAGATGGCCTCTTGAGTTAGCGTTCAAGTTCTATCACAGTTCCAACACTCGAAAAAGCAACAACAATCTTCCCTTACTTTTCCTGTGCTGACCACTTATCATTATTTACAGTAATCTCCTACAGGAAATGATGATTTGCATGCCATTCTGATGGTGGAGATTTGATTTTAAGCCTCCAGATCCTGAGATGAAGATGTCTCCCTTCTCGCTGTATTCCGTGAAAACCTATCATTATGCTGTTGCCCTTTACTCTTGACAGCTGCCCATAACTGAAGGGCACATCTAAAAAAAAAAAAAAAGTGTCCAACCTTACTTATGATTTACTTATGGCCTGTCAGAAAGGCAGTCTGATTGCCATCAACTGTGCATTAAAGGCCTCATTCATCAATGACTCATATGACATTTCAGTCAGAGCTGGCGTGTAATTTTCTCAGAGGGGCCCTGTAATATGCCTCTTTTGGAGCAAGTTACAAGACATCATTGTTATTCATCAGACTGGTTTACTTAGCAGAAAGAAGACTCCTCATTCAGCAAGGCACATCAGATAAATACCGTAAATCTACAGTAGGTAATGGGATCAAAAGCAACAGGACTGCCAGCTTTTGAATTAAAAAAATTCTGGTATGTGGGTGGGGCAGCAGGAGCAGAAGGCGGCTAGGAATGTCCCAACATTGGGAAGTTTGAGTTTGATGGATTTCCTGCCTGCTTCTGACCCAACGATCAGAAACGAGCTGAGTCGGGGGTTCTCTGTGGACTTCCATCTCTAAGATGGGCCACAGTTTGTGCACCTTTTTCTAAGCGCTAAGGAAATTTGCGCAATTTGCGTAAGGTTACACAAATTGTGTAAAGATACACAATTTGCATAACTTTATATGCAATTTGCGTAAATCAGGGTATTTTGCATGTTTTGTGCAAATATGCACCTGGAAAGCACATAGATCTAGCACAGTTTGTGTAAAATCAGTTGATTTTATGCATTCATGTGCTTTTCAGGTGCTTATTTCTATAAAACATACAAAACACCTCGATTTACACAAATTGCATAAAGTTACGCAAATTTGTGCAACTTTACACAATTTGTGTAACTTTACGCAAATTGCACAAATTTCCCTAGCACTTAAAAAAAGATGTGCAAACTGTCGCCTGTCTCAGAGACAGAAGTCCATGAGCTGGCTTGACTCGGTTCACAGCCAGGCTGGCAAACTGGAATCCGGGGGGCGGGTCATGAAAATCCATCGGATTTTCACCCCTCTATCAGATTCCTCACATCCCTAATTTACAGAACTAAGTTTGTTCCTGAGGGTGATGCTGGCAGTTGCATTCTAGCATGAAATGAAGGAGAAGCACTGCTAAGATGCACTGCCTGACAACCACCCCATCTGTCTTGGTTCAAGACATCCAGGCAGAGGTACTATCATAGAAAGAAAAGCATACACATATACTCTGTGGTCTGCCATGCAGCAACATGTGAAACGGTAATCTCAGCATCCTTGCACCTTAGTGCAGATGTATGGGATGCTCAGTTCAAGCAAATGTATTCTGTGAAAATGAGGCCAAAAACCATCTAGGCTGTCTTACAAAAAGTAAACATCATATAATGCATCTTGACAGAATTCCTTCTGGATTGTTACATTCACCATAACTCCGATGCTTCTTGTGTTCTGGCAAGGGTGGGATGACAGTGTATGTTGGTTCTTTGAGTTAAGGCAACAGAGGTCTCGAACTTTAGCAACAAGAGCAAAGTACCTTATGCTCTGCCCCACCATAGCCAGATAAGGGAGCTGCTACCCCACTCTCTGCGAGGTTGCAATGCCACCAATCTCTGGCAACAGTTCGGCATTGCGGCTACCAACCTTGAATGGATCAGGTGCTGCAAGGGGCCAACAGGATTCCAGCAGGCCTGTGGCTTACACTGGCTCAGCTTGTCTGAGTGTAGAAAGCTAAGCAGGGTCAGGCCTGGTTATTACTTGGATGGGAGACCCCTCCTCTAGTTTCCTGCATTGAGCAGGGGGTTGGACTCAATAGTCTTGTAGGCTCCTTCCAACTCTATGATCTATGAAATCTATGATCCTATAAAGCTGCTGATTCTGGCTGGGCTCTTGTTCCTGGAAAGCCTTTGGGCTGTATGCCACCAGCCCTGACAATGTAGTAAGCATGCTAGATTTACAGTTTTGCCCAATGTAAGGCAGAAGTACTTAAAGATATAACTTGAAACATGGATAATAATGGACTCATGGATAATCAAGATAGAGAATTATGGGTAGTTATGGACAAATCTGTCAACTTCACTTTCTGCATATTCAATTTTTTAAAATCTCAAATTGCTTTTGTCCCATTTATGAAAACATTCATGAATTTTGGTGAATTCTAATCAAACAATAAAGCTCCCACAAGCATTCTAGCTGTTGCATTCTGTACCAGTTGCAGTTTCTGAATCATCTTCAAGGTGCAGCCCGAGGTACAGGGCATTACAGTCATTTAACCTGGATGTAACCAAGGCATGTGTCACTGATAGATATATCTACTGCAATGAAATATTAAGAATGTATATTTGTATTTATCTTATCCTAACCAGTCCAACAATACAATCCTAAAAAGAAGAGGAAGCCAACAACACATTTTATTGGAAATGAATCCCATTGATTCCTACAGGATTTACATCCTAGTAAGTACAGTTAAGGTTGCATCTGAGAGTTGATGATTCTTACTTTCCTTTTTTGCTCAAGTATCTGAGTGGGCCTGTAGCCAGGGGTGGGCTAAGGCCTACCCAGCCAATTTTCTCTGTCCCCCTAAACTTTTTTTTTTTTTACAAACAAATAAAAAACAGTTTACAATTTTGTCTTTAAAAGGCCTGCAAAACTGCCCCCCCACCACCACTTTTTGGTGCCTACCCCAGGACTTTTAGGCTAGCTATCGGCCTGTATCTGAATACATACAGTTTACATCAAAATATATGCACATTAGATCAAATCTGAAAGGCACACAGGTGTAAAATCCAATGCAGCGTCCTCCAAAGCTCCCAGTTAGAAAAAAATGTTTATATGATCAAACCATATGGATGGGAGCCAATCACACGAGTCTTTCCCACAAAACTAGCATCATTCTGGGAGGTGGGTGCTGATCACATCCCATGTGATTAACCCTGCCCATGCGGTTGGGTCATTTAAATATTCTCCCAACAGCACAGAAGCTGCTCATGGATAAGTAGCTCCCACATGGCTGGGAGAACATCTAAAGGACCCTTTGGGGTCCTTAAAATACTCAGAAGTGGTGACCTCTGCCTCCCAGTTTCTTAAAAGGAAATACACATAATTTTGCATGCACATGCCCTTAGGTATACCTTGTGACTGGGTATCTACAAAGTGAGAATCAGCCCTCAATTTTGCTAGCAGATATTAGACTACAGAATATTGTATTTCCATTTTAGGAGCTCCAGGGTTTAAAACCCTGTATGCATGATCTCAATGACCCAAGTGAGAACAAATCCTTTGAATGAACTCTTTTTCTTCTTACTGAAAAGCAAATCTAAGCTCTAGCTGTACTGTTGGAACATTAACACAAAAATGAACATTCAAGACAGTACTGGAAGAACAGAAAATGAATTTAGATTTGGTACATTCATTTCATGAAAGTTACAGATTGGAACAAACTGTGCAGTTTTTAGGTGTGTGTGTGTGTGTGTGTGTGTGTGTGTATATATGCTGTTGCCCGTGGCTTCGCTCACGTGGATTTTAGGATTTGGTACAATTGTTTTTAAAAGAAACATGATGGAATCCCAGCTCCCCCGGAAATCTCAGCTCCCCCGGGATTACACAATCCCGGAAATTGGTGGAAAAAGAAAGCTGAAGAAATTCAACAACTTGCAGAATCTCATGATGCACGGGGCTTTTTTAAGGCCACAAGGGCCATTTATGGACCAAAAACCTATGGTACAAACCCTTTACAATCAAAAGATGGCACCAAACTCTTAAAAGACAAAGAGTCTATTGCACTGCGTTGGAAAGAGCATTATTATGACCTTTTAAATCGTAAATCTAAGGTGGATAATGAGATTTTTTCGCAAATCCCGCAAAAACAAATTAAAGAGGAACTTGCAATACTCCCCACTTTGGATGAAGTAAAAAAAGCCATTAATCAAATGAAGAACAACAAAGCTAGTGGACCAGATGGGATTCCTGCTGAAATCTTTAAAGAAGGGGGCCCCGAACTTGTACAACATCTTCATAAACTCATCGAAAAAATCTGGATAAGAGAAGAGATCCCAGAAGACTTCAGGGATGCCATAATTATCACCCTCTTTAAGAAGGGTGATAGAACAGACTGTGGAAACTATCGGGGCATTTCTCTCTTAGCAACCGCAGGTAAAATATTTGCTAGGATTCTCGCAAACCGTCTTCTATCTATTTCAGAAGAGATCCTCCCTGAAACTCAATATGGTTTCCGCCCCTCTAGAGGGACAGTAGACATGATTTTTACTGCACGTCAGCTCCAAGAAAAATGCCGGGAGCAAAATCAACCCCTTTATATGGCATTTATTGATTTGGCTAAGGCCTTTGATACTGTAGATCGTACAGCTCTCTGGACTATCCTTATGAAAATTGGATGCCCCAATAAATTTGTGAATATCTTGCGACTTCTCCATGACAACATGACGGCAACAGTTTTGGACAACAACGGCTCTCATGGTGCTCCATTTAAAGTGGGATCAGGTGTTAAACAGGGATGTGTTATCGCCCCAACATTATTTGCCATTTTCATCGCCATGGTTTTACATCTTGTCAAGGGGAAACTTCCCACCGGTGTGGGAATTACATATCGAACAGATGGAAAGCTTTTTAATCTCAGCAGGCTGAAAGCAAAAAGTAAGGTAATTACAACCTCCGTTGTGGAACTTCAGTATGCTGATGATAATGTGGTCTCTGCACATTCAGAGGATGATCTCCAAACTATCCTAAATGCTTTTGCAGAAGCATACGAAAAACTTGGTCTCTCACTTAACATCAAAAAAACCAAAGTGCTTCATCAGCAAGTGCAAGCCAATCCTTTGGTGATGCCATCTATCCAGCTTGGCGGGACAATACTGGAAAATGTCGATCATTTTCTCTATCTTGGCAGCTATCTTTCTGTTACAGCTAACATCGACAGTGAAATCCAGCATCGTCTGAGCTCCGCAAGTGCCGCATTTTCTCGAATGAAACATAGAGTGTTCGAGGATCGGGATATTTGTAAGAAGACCAAAACACTGGTTTATGAAGCCATTGTATTACCAACTTTATTGTATGCCTGCGAAACATGGACTATCTATAAACGTCACTTCCACCTCCTTGAAAGGTTTCATCAACGTTGCCTCCGGAAAATCCTGCAAATTACTTGGGAAGATAGGCGAACAAATGTCAGTGTACTGGAAGAAGCAAAGACTACTAGCATTGAAAAAATGATCCTTCAACGCCAACTTCAGTGGACCGGTCATGTTGTTCGAATGCCTGACTGCCGTCTCCCAAAGCAGTTACTTTACTCCCAACTCAAGGATGGAAAGCGGAATATCAGTGGTCAATATAAGAGGTTTAAAGATGTTCATAAGGCTAATCTAAAAAAATGCAATATAAACATCGAAAACTGGGAAGCTCTGGCCCATGAACGATCTAAATGGAGGTTGGCCTTTCACAAAGGTTCCATGGACTTTGAAGAAGCCCGAGTGCAAGGTGAAAGGGAGAAACGTGCTAAGCGAAAAGCACGTCAAATGAATCCTTTACAGGACCATCTTCTATCTGGTAACCTGTGTCCTCACTGTGGGAAGCTGTGTGGATCTAGAATTGGCCTCCACAGTCACTTACGGACCCATCGCTAGAGTCTACACAATCTTCTTTAGAATTTCCTCCTTTTATCCCGGAAGACAATCTTACTCGGTCACGAGTGATCGCCTGATGATGATGACACAATGAAATCCCAGCTCCCCCAGGACTACCAGCTCCACCGGGACTGCACAATAAAATCCCAGCTCCCCCCCCCCGGGACTGCACAACAATGAAATCCCTGCTCCCCCCCCGGGATTACACAACAGTGAAATCCCAGCTAGCGGTGTTCACGTACCTGGGTGGGGGCTAACATCTGCGCCGCCGCGATTCTCTGTGGCGGCAGCCCCTCCGCCTCATTCTTCAAGTGGTGCGGAGCGTCCTCCGCGCCGCTCGAGCTGCCGCCGCACGACCCTCACACAGGCGTGAGTGGGGCCAATTTCGGCCCATTATGCCCGCGTCCGCAGGTGAGGCGAACGGTTACATCCCTAAGCGTTGTAATTCGAGCCTTACCTTGGCTCGATGTTCTCCGCAGCTCATTCCTGCACAGTGGTGGCGGCGGCCCGATCTCGCTCTTCTGAGCAGCGTGGAGCGTTCTCTGCGGTACTCGAGCCTCCGCCGGTGGAGCCGCCACTGCCAGAGCCGCCGCCGCTGCATCACATCCTGCTGCTCCAGCGCGCTGCTGGACCCCCGCGCTATGTTTTTGGCGGGGGAACCAGGGCAACAGGACTTAAACAGCCCTGTTGCCCTGGTTTCCCCCACCAAAAACATAGTGCGGGGGTCAAGCACGCCGGAGCAGGGTCCCGTCGCGTCACTTCCGCCACGCCGGACGTGACGTGACGGGACCGGCGCAGCCGGCTCGCCGCGAAGCGCGAGGAGGAAGGTAGGCCCGCGCTTGCCACGGAGAGCCTGCGCAGGCACGAGCGGGCCAAGTTCGGGCCTCACTCGTGCCCACGCGGGCAAAAGTAACATCACTAATTTGGGACGCCCCACACACAACAGTCATTCTCTGACTGAAAGTGTAACGTTTAGGCTGGGTGCTGGCAGCTGAAAACTTTTCTGACAGAAATATCTGATCTTAAAGAAAAATCAGGTTAATTGTGAGAGTCTACAGGTGATGAAGAGTGACCGTGCCAAGTTTGGGGTAGATCCGTCAAAACGTGATGGAGCCTATGTGACGATACCACACACACAACAGTCATACAGTCATTTAAAAAGTTTCCCTCCCTTTTCACCACCTCAGAGAACATTCTAAATGGCCTAGGGGAGATTTGCATAACCACTCCTATTGGCCCCTGCAGGAATTCATACAAACATTCTAAGTGTCATATGTGCTATTTGCATAACTTCTCCTATTGACTCCTGCAGAAATTATGAGGTGAGGCCGACGTGCATAACTGCTCCCCTGTTGTTTTGCCCATAGAAGATATGAGAGTGGGGTGATTTTGCCCCCTTTTTTATCCCTAGGGATGGAATTTCCAAAAATCCTTCCTTAGTGGGTGTCTACATCATAAAAGCAATGTTCCTTCAAAATTTCACGTTCCTAGATTAAACGGTTTGAGCTAGGATTTGATGAGTCATTCAGTCAGTCAATCAGGACTTCTTCTCATATATATATATATATATATATATATATGAGGTTTTGTAGCCAGAGCCCAATCACTAAAGTAAGGTTTTCTACCACTGTGTTGTGGAGCAAGCAACCTGCATTATAATCCCTGTTTTCTATTTGCTTAAATATAAGCTACAAACCAATTCCATCCTCAGATAAGGAAATTTGGGCTTGGGTTGTATGGAACACAACCCAAGCCCAAAGAAACATGGAAAAGAGGTTTCTCTTTTCATAGGACAGAATGGAGAAAATAATATAGCCATTGGGATCCATGGACCTTTTGGGGTGGGCCTATTATTCCAGATATATTTTGAAATGTAGCATCTTCACAATACTACTTAAGTGGCAATCCTTCAGAAAAGAAAACTACTGCATCAGGATTGGCAACAAGCCTTGATAAATGAACTAGAAGCTAGAAAATTAATATTATCATTATTATGACAAAAAATGCCTGTATTTGTGGTTCTGTAATGTGTACTTTGTGTGGTCTCTGCGAAGTTACAATGTTTTATTTCCATCAACGGCCTATGTAGTAGTTGCTAAGTGACATTCTGAAGGGTGGGGGGGAGACAATAACTTTGAATATTATTAGATGAGGCCTGGATTAGGTAACTTCAATTCTGATTGGCTGGAAATTCCATACCCTCCAACATTTCACATATGAAGATTAGGGACACACATGTGAATTTGTAAGAGGTATGGTTAAGCAACATGAAGGTGTGATCAAGAGGGTGTGGCCAGGCAACATGAGGGTATGGCCAAGGATATGGCCAGGCAACCAAAGGGCATGGTCAGGTACAAAAGTTATTAGAGGAAAAAACACAAAACTGCAGTATTTTAAGCACAGAAATCTTTGAATATATGTATTGCATTTAGGGAAGCCTGCGGGAAAAAGAAAACCCCAAATCAATAAATATGTGTGTGTGTGTGTGTGTGTGTGTGTACACATTAACAATAAATACAACATTATTATTAAAATAAACATTGTTATAAAATAAATAAATACAACATGGGTTAAAAGTCTTCATTACAAATAAACAGTCATGTAACCATGACTCTCCTCCCTTTCAGATTTTGGATCTCAAAACTGAAAATTGAAAACCTTGACTGGTGCTGAACCCTCAGTATTTTCTTTGCTCTCCTGTATCCTGTACTCAGGTCTTCAAACTTCACTCTACTGTTTGAAGTACTACTTTCTTTCTGATGCTAGATCTATATGTTCCTTTTCTGATCCTCTTTATGTTCTGCCTCTCCCTAAATTTCCCTGCAATAATAGGTAAAAGGCTATATTTATGAAATGTTTATCCTTATCTCTTGTTATATTGTCAATATTTGCCATGTTATAATATTTGGCCCAACTACAAATTTTCTCTCTGTGCAGAAATGCATCCTTCAATTCAATGTGTTGGTAACTAAGGCTGAACATCTAGGCATGCCTATTTATTTATTTTTTGTATATTTGTATCAACTTGGCTTGTCAATCACCAACCTGAAACAGCTAATAACCCATAATAGATCACAAAGACACAAACATGGAAACCAGAAGTCTCCCCAATGCCATGGCCCTGATCTGGATGGGCTGAATTTTAGCTGGAAGACAAAAGAAAACAGAAAAATGCCCTAGCCACCCACCCCAGGATGCTCTAACCATTTAAGGACTCTGACCACTCTGAAGCCACTTTGATCTCCAGACCCATGATGATGGTGGTGATTGCTGTTGTTGTCATTATTATTATTGTACCATCAATATGCATGGTGCTTTACTGAGTATAAGAGAACAATTCCCTGCCCCAAAGAGCTTACAATCTAAAATGTAATATAGAGGCAACAAGAAATGGTAGGAAGGGGTGAACCGGGGAGGAATATGCAATTATTTCAGTCAGTCAAACATAACTTTCAGCCTACTTTCCCCACATTGTACAGGAAACTCCTTGTTTTAAAGATCTCCCTCCCACTTTGGATTCCTCAGTGGTGGCTTTGTTCTCATGGAGCTTCAGAGAGAAGTGGAAGTTTCTTGCATTTCCTTCTGACACTGTAACCTCACCTGTAAGAGGCACACAGAGTCAGCTCTGTTAGGAAATAAAATCTTTGCCAATATAAAGATAGGAATCGTGATAAATTCCCTCATTCACCTCTCCCTCAGTCCAGGCCAGCGGGTGCAGCCTCCACCTCCTTTTCTTTTCACCCAGCAGAGGCAGCAGGTAGAGCATGCGTGCGCATGCGCGCACACACACACATGCTTGTGTCTGTTCCCTCCCTGCTTACTGTCTCTCCGTGGGCGGCCATTTGAGCCTAAGCAGAGCTACTTTTAAAGGGCCATGGGCAAAATTGCAGCTAAGCTAAAAGTTTTAGCTTAGCTGCAATTTTGACCATGGCTCCTTTAAGAGCAGCTTAAACTAGCTTGCGGGAGGCAGGGGAATTCAGGACTCTGCATAACAAAGTGGGAAGCCGTGATGGCTTAAGGGTTTTTGTGATGGTCCAGGCATTTTCGGGGCAGTTGGAGACTATGGGATTCTATCTAGGTAGAAGAGAGCAGTTGGGAAATGAGAGTTATGATATGACAGTTAGGATTCGACTCAGAGTTGGCCTGGGGAGAGAGAGGGAGAAGGTCTGCTGGTTGGTGTGTAGTGTGGTAAAAAGGACTAGGAGAAAGCCTAGGAGAAAGTTAATAGCTATTCTTTCTCTGTGGAATAACCTTAGGTAGCTGGTGAAGATCAAAAGTAGGGAGCAGGTGGCTGTGTTATGCCAAGAGGCTGCCCTAAGATCTTTCCAGAAGAAGCTTATACAAGCAGGCAGTAAAAACCCAGATAAACCGTCCAAGCAGACAGTAATACAATGGGAGGGGCTTGGGTGTCAGAGGAAGACTGTATCCTGAAGCTGGACCTGGTTGTAAGGGCACTTGGCTGGGGTAGACGTTTAAGGAATTTGGCCTGAGGTAAAAGAAGTCCTTCGAGGGTTGTAGCAGCAACAGTCTCTTGAGTTCTAAAGAATTGTCACTAAGCCGTCTTTTGAAATCCCCAAAGTAAATATCAGTAATCCCTTATGTATAAAATACCCCTTTAATAAATTACTTGTTTAATAGTTCCACTTGTCTGTAGTGCTGGTGCCCATCTCACACCTAAGCCTCTTATACCAGCTACTAGGTTTTTAAAAAGTATTCTAACAGAATCGGTGGCAGCAGGAAAGGCTCAGCAGCCTGACTCAGCTTGTGGAACTCTGAGTTATAGTGGCAGAGAGTTCCTTAGGCCCATAAATATAAACTATAAATAAGAAACCACATAGGTGGGTCTGCCCAGTGAAGGAGGAGTTTCCCCATAGGTGGTGGCAGTAGTGGCGAAAGGAAATCCCACATAATTATCATCATGATGTTTTTTTTTGTTCCATGGTGGCTAGGAGTCCGATCTATGTTGATTCATTTCACAAAACTGTATTTGAGGAAGGATTGGGAAACAATAACATGTCACCGATGGGAGAAAAGCAGTCATGTGAATCCATTTCCATTGATTTGACTGTAAGGAAAAGAAAAGCTCAGAATTGAAGACTTCATTAATCTTTTTGTGAACACTGAATATCAAGATGCACACCCTGTTGAAGAGTGGGGTGGATGGAATAATATTCCGTTTTAACAATTAAGTCCAAATCACATCAGGAGCTGAACAGAAATTTATATTCAGGGAGAAAAGGTTCAAAATCTCCTGGGGCTAGAACCAGAAACCACCAGAGCCGTGAGCTTGAGAGCTCCTTGGGCTGTGAAGTGTGCTACGGCTCCAGAATGATCCCAACCCTACAGGTGCCCCATTGGCTCCTCCTGACCTTGAAGGAGTACAAAGGCTTCCTGGTAAGGACGGGACATTGCCTGAGCAACAACTGTATCTGACTTCTAGATTGTGTCTCCTGGCTGTCACCGAGGGGTGATCTAAGGCTCAGAACTGACAAACATCACACAAATTTGTAAGGTCCATGATCAGGGCCTGCTTTTTATGGGAAAGAGTGGCCACATGTTCTCTTCCAAGATACCTACTGAAAAGGAAGGAACAGATGTTATGGTCACCATGGGGAAGGAATTAAAAATGTCACCTATATGGTGAGTTTAAAAGCTACAGTATCCCCAAATACTCACCATGTGGATCTGTATCATCACATTTCGAGTCTTCACACCTCTATTCCACATTCCTAGCAACCACAGGATACAGCATGGAAACTCACAATGTTATAGCACCAGCATACATAAAAGGAGTGAATTATCTTCAATATGCCATTTTTGGTGAGGCCTGTTTGTTAAGGTGTTTTCCAGCCCTAATTACATTCATGAACAGTAATATGAATGAATGATTACTTCAGAAATGCGATCAGCTTTAGGCAAGTAAAAGCAAGTCTGGGTTGCCATATTTTGCAAGTCTATTCATCTAAATGTTTCTCTACAGAATATTTGGCGTGGGTCATTAGCAAGGTTGGTCACTGGCTAATTAAAGGAAAACAAAAGTTTATCATTTGATGAAAGTTTGTAAAGAATTAATTTGACCTCAGATTCTAATTAATAATCAATTAAATTAGCTTACTGGGTTTTAAAAAAAAAGAAGAATAAGAAACTCAGAGTAGATAAAAATGTGCAAGACTAGGTGTCAATATTCATGAGCAGAACCAAAAAATATTAAGAATCTGTTCTGGGACTCTCAGATAAGCTTCAGTAAGTGAAAGAGTGTTAGATTTTTGCCAATACCTATTGAAGTCTTTTCCCATCATGATTAAATTTGTGTAACCCTGAAGGCTTGGCAGCAAAATATTATGCAAATAATAACCTACTCAGTAAGAAGCCTTTGGAGAGAACATTTTATAAGTCCCTTTTAAAAGAATGCATGCAGGTGAAATTCAAAGTCATTACGATGTCAGTGAGAACTCCACAGATGTAAACTTCTGAACTAAAATTATTTTCAGGTTCTTTTATGTAGGTAGGCTGGAAGAGGCAGTTGACAGTAAAAAAAAAAAAAATCAATATGCTCACCTGCTTTTTAGAACTATTAATGTTTTTCTGGAAATGCAAAAAAATATTTAGTTGCATAGAAAACCAGGTCTCACTTATCCATATGGCTTGGGAGAATGCCAAAATATTTCGACAGTAAGGGAGATGATAGCAAGAGGGTCCATACTTCAGGGATAGAGCACATGATGCTTTGCATCCATAATCCATCATTGTTGCTGGAGTCCCAAGTGACCTTTTACTCAGAGTGCCTTTTACCAGCTTCAACTGGTTCACCAGCCACGGCCTCTTCTGGACAGGGACAGCCTGGGCCACAGTGGTTACAGGCACTACTAACCTTAAGACTGGATGATTACAATGTGCTCTATGTGGGGCTGCCCTTAAGGCTGGTCCAGAGGAAGCTGGAGCTAGTGCAGAATGCAGCAGCTCGGCTGTTGTGTGGAGCTGCTCCTTTTCAGCATGTAACTCCTTCACTGAGGGAACTGCAACGGTTGCCTTCTATTTGCTACCAGGCCAGGTTTAAGGTTTTGATACTAGTGTATAAAGCCCTAAAAAAAACTTGGGACCAGGATACTTGAGAGAGCACTTCTCCTTTATCAGCCTGCCTGGTCACTCAGGTCATCAGATAGCATGCTCCTGGTGATTCTGCATTAACCTATGACCTGAATGGAGTCCACAAGGAGAAAAGCCTTCAGCATGGCAGCTCCATTTCTGTGGAACTCCCTGCCTCTGCAGTTCAGAAAGGCACCAACATTGTGCTGTTTACAGCACCTCCTGAAAACATCTTTATTCCAAGAAGCCTTGACGAGTCATGGGTTTTTATTGAAATTCCGTTTTAAAATAGGGTGTTCTTCTTTTTATCTTTTATTGTTCACCACTCCAGAATCTGTTCAGATGTAGAGCGGCATTTAAATGTAAATAAATAAATAAATAAATAAGGTCCCAGGTCCAATCTCCAGAACCTCAGGAAAAGGGCTGGGAAAGGCCTTGGAGAGCTGTTACCAGTCAGAGAAGAAAACACTGCGATAGATGGACAATGATTTATTTAACAAAGACTTGCTTTGTTAAATAAATGGGACTGATATTTATAAAGGGATGCACTGATTATAGACAGAATACAGATTTCTGTATCACCAGGACACATAAGCACATTGCATGGTACTAACAAGTAGGCAGATGTCCATTCTCACTGTCATCAGGGCCGGATTAACATAGGGGCTGTTGGAGCGGAAGCTCCAGGCCCCTAACAGAAAATAGGCCCACGCGTATTATAGGGACACGCGGCGATTTTTTCCCCTTTAGGCTGAAGCAAGACTTTTGCGCGCGCCCCCTCCCCCCGGGGGCGGGGCTGGCTGCAAAAAGAGTCCAAGCGCGGAGCGCAGCAGGAGCCCCTGGCGAAGGAGCAGGAACGGAAGGAGCCCCGAAGAGGAGCGGGGGAGGGAGGCGCGGTGGCGCAGGAGCGGGGCGGCGCAGGCGCGGGGCGCCGCGCCGCGTGTCGCGGGGAGGATGCATGAGCGAGCCGCGGCGAGGCGTGCGCAAGGACGGGCCAGCAGCGCGGAGAGGCTCGGCGGCGGCGGTGGCAGAGGCTTGGCTCCCGCCTTCCCTTCCCCCCTCGCCTGCCGATGGGGCGCAGCGCCCGCCGTGGCCCGACTCCTCTCCGCCTGTAGCCGGGAATCACCTTCCTGCCGCTCCCTCGGCCTCCTTCGCGCCTCCCGCCCGCCGCCGCCATGGGGGACGTGATCTCGGCGCACCTGGACGTCAGCTGCCGCCGGCAGTTCATCGCAGGTGAGCCCGGCCGGCCGGGGGGGGCTTGTTCCGGGTTCGAGGGGAGCGGTCGGTGGGGGCTGCTTGTGTCGTCGGCGCGTAAAGGAAAACAAACACCCGAATTCTGGGTTGGGAGCTCCAGAACAAATACAGTCTCTCTTTTGGGGGGGGGGCTCCCCCCTACTGCTAAGAATCATTCTGATGATTAGATGAGGATGAGGTGGTGATGATGAACTGGCCGTCGCATTCTGGATGATATAAAGTAGTCAATGACTTTGAGTAGCGTGTGTGTGTGTGTGTGTGGTAGAAATATGAGCAAGGCGCAAAAAATGCGGGGGGGGGGGAGAGGAAAGGAAAGGGGAGCGCCCCACCGGTCTAGCTCCTGGTCGGCTTTTTCTAGGTTTCATATTGTTGGAGGCTGAGGGGAGTTGTTGTCGTCTCTTTCTTCCCCCTCCACGTTGCAACTCCTCCGAAGTGTTCTACAACTTTGCCCTCCCTGTGCTTCTGGAGTAGGGAGGGAGACGGGGTGGGGAGGAACGGGGCCGCCTGCTTGAGGAGCAAGTCTGTGCAAACTGCTGTTTGAGTTTGCTGCGGGGCGGGGAAGTTATGGAGGAGCCCGTGTCTCTCTCTCTCTGTGTGTGTGTCTCTGTGCGTCTCTCTCTGTGCGATGGCCCTTTCCTTAGCCAGGAAAAAGAGGCTGGCTCCTCCTGACCACCTTCTTAGGACAGACGCCTGGAATCACTGAGGCACAGGCAAGCAGCATACAATATAATTCAAGAAAGATTTGGATTTCTATCAGAAATATGCACTCTAGCAGCTGATAGTCTACGTTCCAGAGCCACTACACTAGTGTCAAAATATCCTGAAGATCTTGAACCCCTGTTTGCAGACGAAATTGTACAGTTTTCATCTATTTTCAAAATGTACCAATCTTCCACTGCAAATCAAGACATTCATGGGAGTCAAGAAACACAAATGTACAAGTTTATGATTGCACAATCTCTAGTCGGTGCATTTCCAAATACATTTGTGACCCTCCGCATGTATTTGTGTTTAATGGTCAGCAACTGCAGTGGTGAGCGTTCATTTTCAGCATTAAAACGTGTGAAAAATGAACTAAGGTCTTCCATGGGTCAGGAGCGTTTAAATGCGCTCTCTCTGTTGTGCATTGAAAATGGTTTGCTGAACGAGCTTAATCTTGATTCTACAATTGAGGAATTTTATTTTATTTATTATATTTTTTAATCGCCCATCTGGCCGGTCACCCGGCCACCCTGGAATTTGCAAGTTAAAAAGCAAGAAAAGTTAATGTGTAATTTTATTTTAATCTACCAGCTTGATTCATTTACGGTAGTTTAAATGCAGGTTAGAGTTCAGTGAATAACCTGTTTGTGTGTGTTTACAAAAAAAGAAATATTTTCAATATGTTTCTGTTTTGGCACTTTAATGGTAATTAAAATATTTAATTTGTTTTAATATAAAATTGTGTCTTCATTTTATTTATTTCCATAAAAAGGCCCACCAAAATCCTCAGCACCAGGCCCATAATGCTCTTAATCTGGCCCTGACTGTCATGAATTCTAAATCAGGTCTACATCTGCATGACAACTGCCCAGACCAGCACAACTTAAAGCACCAAAAGGATCTGTGAAAAAGGCAAGTGTCTTTACCCTGGGATGGGATGCAGATCACACAGGTTGCACTGGTCCCATAATCATTTCCAGTAGCCCTGTGGAGGAGACTGAAGCGGCCCAGATAAACAAAGCTGAAATTTATACATTTAAAATATTGAAACAACTGGACTGGATACTCTTCCTTCCTGCTCCCTAACTCCTGTAAAATATTATTGAAGGTAATATAAAAATTAATGGTGTGATGTCAAAGCACATAATATTCTTGGGATCATGAATGCAACACCCAGAATGCAGATTGGAATAAAAACCGCTTTAATAGAGATTGACTTGGTAGGCATGCGTCTTTACCCTGGGATGGCCCTCAGCCATCTCAAGGCTTTCTCTAATTTAACAGGCCTCCAGTGACCATATGGCATGTAATCAAATGACTGTATCTTTAATACTACTAATAACTTAGGGTCACATGTAAGGAAATGTCTCAAAGTCATAAACGTAATCTCTACAGCATTGTTTTGGACAAAATATGAGGGAAATAAAAGATTCTGAGGCAGGCTGGGCATTCCACCCCCACCAGCCAAGACCTAGATGGGTTGAAAGCCCTCCTAACAGAAGATCCTTATTGACCCACATTGGATTTCTGGGGAGGGGAGCTCCCCCACTTGCTCCATTGTCCCAGCCTGATTTAATAAGAGCTGCTTTGTTGTAATGATATTTCTCTGTGTGGCTTTAGGAGAGGATAGAGATGCCCTGTTCTACTCCTCTTAGGGAAACAACCCATAGCTCTTGTATGCAATAGAAAGCTGTGTGCAAGCAAGGATCTCTGCATACTCTGGAATAGATAGATAGTGTTAGGAGCAAACACCGAGTTGGGTAGGCAGAAAATGGAATAAGTTAGGAAGTGGGTGGGGGTTGAACTCAAAAAAGTTTGAGAACTTTGGTTTAACTTGAAATACTCACAGTCAACTAGCTTATGTATTGCTCTATTGGTTCCCTAAAAATAGTTAAGCGATCATGTTTCTCTGAAACTCGTCCTCGAAAACATCCGAGTCCTTTACATGAAGCAGCATTGGCACGGAAATCTATCAGGGTCATTAATCATAACAGTGGTGCTCTTTCATCTGAGTGCCAGTCAGTGGGATTAAACTGAAGCACAGATTGCTCAGTGTTCTAGAGCAGCCTCAGAGCAGACTTGCTGACGCCTTAGCTCACAAAGGAGCAACTTGAGTAATGAGAATTTAACCTGCCTGCAGGGGCAAATACAATGAATCAGCACCTAATTAGCATATGTAAATATTGTATACATTGAGCCTATTTGCTTAAACATTCTGTCTTGAGCACACAAAATCAGAGCTTCTACTTATTTGAAGATTATATTCTGTGTAATTAGCTCTTAATTTTTAAGGATAAATGCCAATCATAATTTGCCTTTGCAAATGGGATTAATTAGTGCAAGTAATAACATATGCAAGCACAGATAAACTATGAATCCTACTTGCTCCAGTAATAGGCAGGATGAAGTCAATGTCACCCCTTTCATTATAGTTCCCCATAAAATGAGGGGAAACCACTGACTAGAATATTATTTCAGGAAGAAAGGCAAATGTTTGCCTTTTACAAAGCAAACGTGTAAAGGCCGGTCCTGTAAGAAGCAACACAGAATCACACACACGTACATGCACTTACACACATATGTATGTGTGTGTGTTTGTGAAGCAGTCTGTTTTCACATGTGTTCACCACAGGTCTCTTCCATCCCATTTCCTCATTGATCTGTGTATTTATTTTTGAAATCCACACAAAAATTCACATTAAAATACATATTCAAAACATTATTTTAAAATATATCTGCTCTCAAAATACACATTCTAAAACTGAGTTTCATACAAAAGACGTGTTTTTAAATGTATGCTCGTTTGTGTGTGTGTGTGTGTGTGTGTGTGTGTGTGTGTTTGAGCTGAGAAATGCATCAGAACATTCAGAAAATGCAAAAGGTAGTGGCTAACTAAGGTCTGACCTGCAAATGAATCTGTGAAGTGTGGATCGAGTAAGTTTGTGCTGGAATTCACAAAAAATCCTAAAGTGTCCCTAATCTTTCTCTGTGGGCAGAATCCAACGGAGCACATGCACCTCTGTCGATTCTCTTACTCCCTACCAATTCTGTTATGCAAGCGGGCCCCATCGCTTGCGCGATGGCGATTTAACACTTTTGGGGAAACTCAAAACGAGCGGAAATGCTTGCTTCTGCTCATTTCAGGCTTCCCCTAAGAAGCACTAAATCTTCCTTGTTGAAGTGGTGGATACCACTTGTGCAATGGAATTGGTGGGATGTAAAGGAATTGGCAGAGGCATAAGCGCCCTATTGGATTCTGCCCTATCAGTCCAATCGTCAGCTTTTATGAGGATATTAGATGGCATAATCTTTTCTCACTTTCTTTAAAGTATCAGTGGGTTGATCCTTCCAAGAATGGATGCAGCACCTGCAGGCGTAATGATGCCATTAGGGCTTAATAGTTTTTTTTTTCTTCTTCTCCCTCATTTGATATGTGTATGTAGACTTGTTCACTTCCCACTGTTCATCATCCAGTTGATCCTCTCTATACTGTGCAAGTTACTAGAGGTTGGGAGCTACAGTCAAGGTTGGGAAGAATCAAAGCTCTACAGATCTGTGTGGTGATCACACTGCTGGAGGACACAGCACCGGAACTATGATAATCTCCCTATCTGTTGATTGAAAAGTCCAATTTTAATCACAAAGAGCTCCATTATCCCATTATCTTCCAT
The DNA here is from genome assembly GCA_021292165.1 of Shinisaurus crocodilurus. Lineage (NCBI taxonomy): Eukaryota > Metazoa > Chordata > Lepidosauria > Squamata > Shinisauridae > Shinisaurus > Shinisaurus crocodilurus. Next base: position 25,464,821 of record CM037876.1, on the reverse strand, counting down.
CTCTGAATTTCCTATTAGCCCTCTTTTTCCTGCCTGCTCAGATCACCCAAAAGTATAGAAATTGAAGTGAAAACAAGAAAAATGGAGTGCTCTGTAGTTTTGAAAGGATGCAAGACTCCAGAGTCTATTTTATTTTATTTTTTGAATGTTTTTTTTTCTGTTTACTTTTGAATGTTTTATTTTCTGGTGTGTTTTTAATGGACCTGTTTTAATGGACAATTATTAAAATTGGTGTGTGTTTTTAACCAGTTACTAGCACTTTTTTTAAAAAAAACACAACTAGATTTGATTTGTCCTATCTAGTAGTTTTTAAGATCTTTCCCTTTAATTAAGAGAGCTGTCTTATGGTCCTGGGCAAGCATATCAGGGACCATAGGATGGCACACACAAAAAAAACCTTCCGAGGTTGGAGACAGCACCCCAACTGTGGAAGGGGGCATTGGAGATCTGACCCCCGCCCCCTCACAGACGGCACAGAGAGAACCATGGGGCTGCCTCTCCAAGGTCGGAAGATCAACCTCAGAGAGGGGGAAAGGGGGGCATTCCAGTGGGCAGGGAGGGGAGGAGGCTGGGGAGGCCAGGATTTATCCTGAGCCTCCTCCAGCCTCCTTCCTTCCCACTCAGAAGCAAAAATATAAGAGATCAGAGGACAGGGAGGCAAAGTTCGCCTCCATCACTCCGCCCGCCCTACCAGCTTCAGCCCAGCAGGGCGCAGGAATCTTGGAAGCCTCCGAGTTTGGGGGCTTCTGAGTAGTGAAGGTGCAGTCTATAAGACTGCATCCTAAATTAGAGAATTTGTTGGTACATGATATGGTGATGGCCACTAGCTTAGGTGGTTTTAAAAGGGGACATTCAACAAAATATTGCAGTAGGGAGTGCTCCTGTCCAGGGTTCTAGACAGCCACCTCTTCCAGGATATGCCATCCCATTCCACTCCTGCTCATTTTCTGTTTCTGCTTCTCCCTCTCTTCCACCCTGCAGGACTCACACTGGCAGGGCATTAGGTTTGCTCTGAGATTGCTCAGAGGCTCATTGCTCTTTGCAACGATGGGTAGGATTGCTCTGTCCATAACTCTCTGTGTGTGTGTGTGAATTTTCACAAAAAAATAGTATTCTAAAATAGGTTCACCCATATGCACATTTTTATTAAGCACTAACACTCTTCCTTCTGCTCTATACCTGTGGGAGCTGCTTTTAAAGATATAATCCAATCTTAACCATGTTTACTCAGCAGTAAGTCCAGCTGAAAGGACTTATTCTTAAGTGACTATAGAATTCCAGACATAGTATTTCTTGCCAGCATCTCTCTCTCTCTCTCTCTCTCTCTCTCTCTCTCATACACACATGCACACACCACACCAGCATTTACCATCTTGGACAACTGCCCAGATTCCAGAAGGGAAGCCAGGCATTTAACTAGCAAAAGCTTGTCTTACGAAGCCAAGTAGGGTCATTGGCATCAAAATCCCAACGAGGCTTCCAGAAATATATATTTCCAAAGTTTATAGGTAAATTCCAGGCCTTGGCATCTGGGTTTTCCAGCTGCCAAATTAAGTCCTGTCTGATGCCACAGCTGTTGACTATTTCTCCAGGAAGGAAAGAGGAAGATAAATTAGCGAGGGACATGTCAGCTGTAGCAGGAGAAAGTGTTGAGATATTCAATTATGATCATTTCTATGTCTAATTGCTTATGCATGTGCCAGTGCCTGCTGTGCTGGTAATGCAGTTTTGCTGGCTCAATGTGTGTACATGAAATCTGCAGTCAACACAGAAGGACAGGTAATCTGAGTTTATAGAAATATGATGGATAAATGAATGTAAATTCTGTTTTCTTTGGTATTTCTCTTGAACCAAAAATGGCAGAATGGAAGAAGAAAAAAACCTGCAATTGTTTTAAATTAACTTTATTTTTAATTTAGTAGCTACATTATACTGTGAATAGTGCTCTATTTATATTCAGGAATCTCTGCTATATTTACTCAAGTGTATGGTTTTTGGCTATGAAATCCAATTACCAGTATATACTCGAGTATAAGCCGACCCGAATATAAGCCGAGGCACCTAATTTTACCACAAAAAACTGGGAAAACTTATTGACTCGAGTATAAGCCTAGGATGGGAAATCCAGCAGCTACTGGTACATTTAAAAAATAAAGATAGATACCAGTAAAATTTCTAAAATGTAGGAATGTAAGTCTATATTTTCAATCTAGCTAGCCTTTCAATCTAGTAGCCAGAGAGGCAGAGGCTGTTAAATTAGCATTACAAATCCTGGTGTTTGTTAGTAGGATTAGCATAAGTGCATAGAGGTTTTGGTTTTCCTCAGTTGGAGTTAGAAGAAGAAAGTTTATGTAGATGTACCACCAATTAAGAGACAAAAGCTTGAGTTTCTGGCAGCTATCTCTCAATCAAGCTTCAACTTCAAGCAAAGATTTTGCTGTTCGTGACTCAGCAAGCAGGGACGGGGGAAGGAGAAGGGAAATCGACTAGCTGGAAGTGATTTGTGAGCCAGCTACTGAAGACTCGCTCCCGCTGTTCATCGCACATACATAGAGCTTTCAGACCAGACGCTGACTCGAGTATAAGCCGGGGGGGGGGGGGCATTTTTCAGCACAAAAAATGTGCTGGAAAACTCGGCTTATACTCGAGTATATACGGTACTTAAGCAGTTGCTGGGTGCTGTCTTAATACATGGATCATGATAGATAGCATGCCTACCTCTCACTTCCTTCTCAAAACATTCTATGGAAAGAAGTGGGAACTACAACAAAATTTTGCAGTGTATCCTCACGTCATAACAGGTGTGCTCTTGTTCAAGATTCCAGCAAGCCAGTCATGGAGGACATTCAATTCCACGCCCCACCTCGTTTTCTTTTCCAAATGATGTTCAACATTCTGCAACTACTGAGCATACACAATTCCCATTGGGCTATTTATTTATTTTTGGTGGGTTGCCCCTTTATTTATTTATTTTTAAAAAAATTAAGCCTTTTTTAAAAAAGAAAAAAATGTACTCCTGCAAACTATGAAGTTTCCTGGAGCATGCTGATTTCCCTCTTGTTCCTCTGTTTCTTCTTGGCTGCAGTCCTATTGGCACTCACATCCTGGTGTTGCTATTAGAAGAAGTGATGTTTCTCAAATTGTCCAGTAAACTAGCAACCCACCTCTCACAACCTGTCAAACTCACTATAGATGCTCCCAATGGCTAACCACTAGTACAATATGGCAATTTGACAGCTGGGAGCAAGATGCTGGTTTGGGGGACTTGATATAAAGCTGTAATTATCCAGATAACTATAGTTGAGTGAAATGGCCCTACAAATGCTTGGGGCAACTGGCCTACATTTTGAACAGGTAAGATAACTATTGGTGGCAAAATATCCCTATGGTTATTATACGCCCACATGAATTATGTGTTGCCCTGCAAAATAATTTGAGTGCCACACCATGGCTTAGTTTATGCCAAAATGTTCAACTCTGTTGAACATTCAGGTGCATTTCTTCAACCCAGTTATTTATTTATTTATTATATTTATACCCCGCCTTTTTTCCTGCAAGGAACCCAAGGCAGCTTACATAATCCTCCTCCTCCTCTCCATTTTATCCTCACAAGTCTGTGAGGTAGGTTAGGCTGAGAGTCAGTGACTGGCCCAAAGTCACCCAGTGAGTTTCATGGCCGAGCAGGGACTAGAACCCAGATCTCCCCGAGTCCCAGTCCAACACTCTCACCACTACATTTGCACAGCAGAGCTCAGGCCCCTTTGCTGTGTCATCAACTCACCATGCTCCCTTTTCCAAATGCTGTTCCACACATCTCTCCCTTTTACTGACTGGCAAAGTTACCCAAACAGAAATTGTAATTAACAGTACTTCTCAGGTTATGAATTCTGAAGTCCAATCTTGGACGAAAGTTCACCATTATTTAGAGATCTTGCTGTGTATTATGAATTGTTGTGCATTCACATCAACAAAATACATATTGGAAACTATAGCATGGCATCACGCTATGCGTCATGACATCATGTGTCACTGACTGTGTTATGTTTCCCTCCTTGATTGGATGTTTTTATGTGCTCTGTTGTTTACCCTACAGTCAGTATGGAGCCGCTGGAGCTGGAGGAGACAACTGCACTTCTATCTGCCGAAACCCAGATCTCCTCCTCACCCGTCAGCCACCCTGGGTCGCACCAGTCCTCTCCCAGCTTCTTCTTTCTCCTTGGATTTCTTTTCCAATATTTCACAGTGCCACCCACCAACACCAGGTCTAAAGAATATTTTACTTACCAAAGAAGAAAAAGAAAATATTTCCAATACTAGAGAAAGAAATGGCCGCAGTTGTCTAGCTGCATACAGAAAGGAAACCAAACCATGAGATTATGCATGAATCCTGCCATGCATACATACACATGAGATGATATGTGAAGTCATGATTATATTGTCACTTAATGTGTGCTGACCATGAGTGGGTGATCCAAAGGACCAACAGCTGTGCCAGAGCAAGTAGTAGCATTAGGAAGATGGCACAGAATGAAACAGTCCAGTGTCTTGCCGTACATCTTAGGAGAAATGAGAGAACTAGGCTCTGGAGAAGAATGAGAGCAAAACATGTTAGGATTACTTCAGCTTTATTGGCAAGCAATGGAAATGAGGGAAATAGTACCAAATGAATTCTGACGGGAGGACCCAGGAAGTCAGGAAATTAGGAAATTATTATTCAAAAAATATTTTTTACACTAATTTTAAATATCGGACAAGGGTTGTATAGTAACCTACGACGTGACCAGTTTCTTCAAACATGATTGGTCTGTAGGATTTCAAATTCAAACTTTTATAGTGATTGGTTTGGAAAACAGTAACTAGAGCATGAGTATTGCAAAGGGACATTTACATTTCTTTCAGAAAGTGAAGGGTTAAACCAAGATCAGCATATGAACAGAAATGGTGTTTAGATGCTTGGCCATGCAGACCACACATGTGCAGAACATAGCTATAAACTTGTAATCAATCTCGGTTTGAATAATGAAAATACTAAAGTTTGTTAAATAGCTATCCAGGCTCAGTATTCATACAGGCATTACAAACTTAATAGATTCTACCAAAGACCCGCCTAATTTCAAGTTTCGACAGCATCCCTACGTCACTTTCCAGCCTATAAAACCAGGAAAAATGAAGCAGGGATGGGTGACCCACCCAGCACTCAACTCGCGGCGCGCGAGCCAAGCTGAGCGCAAGTGTGAGCGCCAGCTGAGATGCTCACTGGACTTCCAGGTCCCCGACGTTATGTTGTTTATGTAGAAAATGGCCTAATTTGCACAAATTACGGCCTAATTTGCACAAATTAGGCCATTTTCTGCATAAACAACATAGCGCCAGAACCCGGAAGTCGCTTTCTCCGGCTTGGCTCAGTGAGAACGTGAGTCGAGCTGGGGAAAAGGTAGGGTGAGTGGAGCTCAAGGGGGTCATGTCACCCCCCAATTGAGCTCCGTGCACATCTCTAAGTCCTCCCTTGAATGCGATCCTTGTTATGACCTTGGGTTTTAAACTAGATTCACAGACGGAAATTATTCTCTGTACTGTTAACCAGATGTAAGAAGAGTTAGCCTGGGTTAAAATGAACCAGGAATCAATATTATGTCTGAGCTGTGCCATTACACTGGTGGCATTTCACAGCATCCGTAAAAACTATTTCCTAAAATGTGGAAGTCAGGTACAAGTCAGAATTTCATGGAGGATTTTTATTTTATTTTTATTTGTAGGTCTTTCTGTGACTTTAAAGCAGCAAGGCAAAACCAATCAATGTGCAATGCTGGAGTCCATAACTGAACAAGACTACTGGTGGAATATAAACTATTAACTTTTTCTTGCAATAACTATTGACTTGCTGGCTTCAAATGCATTGGAATGACATCCTTTTATTCTTCTGATGACTAAGAAGATATGACAGAGGTCAGCATGCTTGTTTTGACATCGGATGAAGAATGTACAGAAAGCTAATGCAGAGTTTTGGAACTATTTACTGCTCTGGGTAACTTTCAAGGCCTGCCAACTGCAGAAATTACTTTGGCAAATTCCAGAGGGTGTGTGTGCTCTGGACAGCACTAGTGGTACATTATGTTTGGTCTCTCGGTCCCACTGTGAGAGTCCTTGTGTTGAGACCCTTAGCTCCTTGCACTGCAAAATATATTGTGCAGATTGGCTCCAGGATCAAGCCACCCTTTCATTTCTCTGCCAAGATCAAATTTTACTGTTACCTGGCAGCATCAAGGCCATGTTCACACATTCATTGCTCATGAAGTGATGACTGCGTGTGGAAACAGCCATCCCTGATCAAATACCAGACAGAGCTTTCTAGAGTATCTGACATCACCTTAAACACAGTTCTTTCCCAAGATAACAATTCCCACATTCAGGCATGAACCATTGTGAGTCAATGAGTGATGTACATGCATATGTGTGCACCAGCTCCAACTCTTTGTTTAATGGCTTTGAGTGAATGCAAATATCTCCACCCTTCACAAAGCTAGCACCGCATAATAAAGCTTTAAAATGGGATCTTACTTTGTTGAGATTTATCTTCAGTATCATTTAATATTTCTATGCGATGCTCTTGGAACATCTGAATACAATATCTCTCAAAGTATTTTTCTTTCTCCAAAACAATGCATTATTGCCCCCAAATCCCATTTATAATCTGTTACCTTCATGCTCCATCTTCCTGTTGCATCATTAATGTTAATGTTCTATTTTATTCTTAACAAGTTGGAATTTCCATTACAAAAAATGAAAATAAAAAAAAGAATGAATAAATGAATTCTAAAACAGCACTGTATTAAAAATGTATATAACTGTACACTGTCGGCATGGCTATATATATTTCTATTAAGATAACTAGACAGATAGCAGCAGGTCAAGGATAAAAATCAAGATAATCTATCCAGTTTCCATGATTTGCATTATGTATGTAACGGAGTGTATGATGTATGCTAATGGGATAACACCCTTCTAACTCTTACAGTTTACAATCTAAAGTGCATGAAAAGCATAAAGTACAACCTAATATACAAAAATCCATAAAATATCCCTAGTACAAATCCTGTTTTAACTCCTGCCTAAACCTACTTTGCATCATAAAAGTAGAGAACAAAATATTTGAAGAATATTCACCCAGGTTTCTATACTCATATCTTCAGTCCGCAAAGGCTTGTGTTGCTCAGTTTGAGTTAAGATAACATCAAACCTGTCCTCCTGAGCCATATTTGAGGATTGAAGAGGAAAAATAAAGCTCTTGGACTTCACCCCATGTCCTAGCTGCCACTTCTGAGAGATTGGGTACTAATAGGGATGTGTGTGGAGCTCGACTGGCGGGTGGAAGTCTGGTGAATTCGCCGGGACTCGACCCCCTGAGCCCAGCTCGCCCTACCTTTTCCCTGGCTCAGCTCACATCCTTGTGAGCTGAGCTGGGGAAAGCGACTTCTGACGCTACATTGTTTACGTAGGAAGCAAGCAGCCTAATTTGTGCAAATTAGGCCATTTTCTACGTAAACAACGTAGCGCCGGGGACCTGGAAGTCCGGCGATCACCTCAGCTGGCGCTCATGCTTGGCTTGGCTCGCGCACCGTGAGTCGAGTGCCAGGCGGGTTGCCCATCCCTAAAATTGGTCAGGGATAGGAAAGTCTCAGACTGGTCCTAGAGGATGGCATCCCACCATTAGCTATTCCTTCTTGGTAGGCATCTACAGGTCCATCTGTAAGTGCAATGAAAGAAGCATATCGCCTGCTAACTTTTATGGGGACAATATAGCTCATCCTATCTTTCGGGAGAGGATACTTTATTGCTGCTAAGGAAAAGCAAAAGTGCAGAGGAGAATGGTAAATCAGTACTAAAGGCATAATTTAAAAGCTACTTGATTATTTTGCATTATTATGATAGCTGAAGTGGAAATTTAGGGAAGTAGCACCTCTCATGCCCTAGAGTGAAACAATGTGAGAGATAAAAAGTGTATAAGTCAGCAAAACATACTCATACAGAAGTCAGAATGTCCATGGAGTTAGTAAAACATCCTAACACGTGGAAGTCAGAATGTCTGCACTCCCATATAAGGGAGAGTCATGCAGAGTTCCCGTGCTGGGATCATGGAGCAGTGATTGCTGTCTTTCTGTGAGTGTCCAGATAGCCAAATATGGGTAAAGGGCTGGCACTGCATTTCCTGCTCCCTTCTAGGAACAGCTCCTGTTTTCCTTTTAGTAGCCCCGTGATAATAAAAACCCCGGTGCTGTGTCACGGGGGTGTACTTTTCCCTGTAGCTGTTACTTGGAATTTACCTCTAATCAGACTAACAATAAAAAGTACTTGTTTGCTCTAAAGGCAGAGTGCTTTTTTCTTTTCAGTGGACCTCCAAACCGAACAGGAGAATTCCACATAGCCAAGAAAACACACACAGAGACTACACACCGCAATGAACCACAACAGCATCATTACAGGTTTATGCAGTTAGCATTTATTGACCAGAGTGAGAGATAATAGCCCTGTTCAGGCATTAAGCCTGATCAGGGTACATAAAACACACATAAGGGGCACAGACCTGGCCCTGTCTCCTATGTAAGGACAAAGACACATGCTACCCTGCCCTCTATGTCCCCGTGGGAGGAGGAGGGGCTAGAGTATGCAGGGCTATTAAGGTGGGGCCAACAGGCACTGCACTGTGCCCCTTACTGGTGTTTCTGTACCATGTGCTTCTTAACACCTGAACGGGGCTCTTCTCAAGCTGTTTTCAGTCTCGGAGACCTGCTCTTTATTTGTTTGTTTGTTTGTTTGTTTAAAATATTTACATACCTCCTTTAAGGGCCATACAATGTAATTATTAGGACATAAAAACCTTGTCCACCCTATCCATTCAATGAATAGGGCATCTGTCCTGGGCACAAGCCCTGGAGCAATATCATGCGAACAGTTCCTCTGTTGTCACATCACTGGTGCCCTCTACCAACAAGGCCACCTAGGTGATGGTATCTTCCTACTCTCTTCCGGCCTCTACCACTTACTGAGGAAATAGGGAAAGAGGGTCCCATCCTCCAGAGCACATCTCAGTCCCATCCAGAGGAAAGCTGACAACTATATCATCCTACCAGACTGTCCCACCAACTAGCCTCTTTTGCCCATTGAGCCAACAACCATTGTACTACTTCTGAAACAGCCACCTCTCACTAATAATTGAATCGCTTCCTTTTTTCTGCCATGAGGCCTTTTCTAAACCAGACTGCCCTCCCACTATCTCCTCCTGCCTCTGCCACTTGGCTCCAACCCATTCACTCAACTCATTTTAAATTTCTCACCTTCTTGAGCTTTCTTGTCTTATTACTTCTTTAGATTTATGTGGCCAGCCTTACCCTTGAGCTCACAGTGGGACGCAGCAATGCTCCATTCACTGGAGACTGTGGGTAGCAGCCATGTCACTTATTTGTTCTGTGAACCAACTGTGGGTGCAATCCTATCATTTGTGCCCTCGATGCTGATAAGCCCACAAACTCGGAGGCTTATGAGCATCCAATGCAGAGTGGGAGGAGTGGGAGTAGCGGCAGAGGTGATCTCTGCCTCCCTGATCCTCCTGCTCTTCATTTTAGCTGGATAGACATTTTTGGCCATCTAGTTGAGGCGCTTCAGAGGGGGAGGGAAGGAGGCTGGAGCGCCATCGGGATACATCATATCCTGGCAGCCCCAGTCTCCTCTCTGCCCCCTTTACCTGCTCTCGGAGAGGCAGCTGGCACAGTTCTTTCCACACCAGCTGTGAAGGGTGGTTAAAGCACAGATTCCAAGCTCCGAGGTTGGAGCTCTGTTTCCAACCTCAGATCTGGGAATCGAAATTATCCTATGGCCCTCCAGACGATGTCTAGGGGCCATATGATCGCTCTCCCCAAACATTAATGCTATATACGTAGTTGTTCGAAGAAGGATTGTATTTCCCCGATCTCTGGGCTTGTACTGATTTGTTGCATGTACAAATTAGGCTCCAGTTACGCTTGCTAAGCTATAGTTTCCTTTAAATAAGCCACAGACAACATAAATTATTAGCTAGAAAATGTTTTTTGAATGGAATTATAAATACCTTTGGTGTTGTTGTTTTGTTGTTGTTGTTTTGCAATAGCTGCGGTTTCTGCACATATGGCATACAATTTGTGCATACGGCTATCGTCAGTGTTTTCAAACAAACAGAATGAATGTACTTTACGGGGGCTTTAAATATGCTACGATGCATCACAAACTTTTCACAGCTTTCAAGATTAGATAGAGTAGCATTAATTAAATTCATTATTTTTCATTTCAGCCATTAGATTAGATTCAGAGGAAGATAATATTAACCTACTGAATTATAATTTGGTGGTATTATTTATTCTGAGTCTCTGAAACCAAAAGCAGTAAAAAAAAAAAAAAAAAAAAAAGTACATTTCACTCACCATCCAATTTAGTTAATCTCAGAGAAATTAAATTTAAAAGATCAGGGAGTTGTCAGTTTAGAAATGAAAAGGCAAAAATGGTGAAGCCCATAATCATTCATTTTAGGTGTGTACACAACCAAAATAATTTCCAAAATACATTTTTTTAAAAAATTGAAGGCTTACCGTATATCCCGCTTGGGTACTCATTTGTGTGTGTGTGTGTGTGTGTGTGTGTTCTCTAGTTTCAGTTTCAATTTGGTCCCATTATTTTTTCATTGACTTTATCATTCATGTCATAAATGATTAGGCACAATATTGTGGATGGGATTTGCATCATCCCCCGGTTTCAGATACGGGATACTCTTTAAAAATCTTAAATGAAATTTAAACAGCAAACATTCAATATGCATGGGATACCAATTCGTAAATGGCTCTGCCCCAAATTATAACCTGAAGTAGATTCCGCAATGCAGATTTGAAACTGCAGAGGGAACCCCCCAACACATTCTCCTTGGAAAACGTCCACATGGTACTTGGACACAAGTGATATGGAATTTCAGGTTTTGCCAATACGTCTTATTCATCGTGTACAATTTAGAGCTCTGCACAAATGGCTTCTTAAAATTATCCACGTTACGTATATGGACAGCGAAATTCAAAGAGCCATTTCACTCAGTTTTTTCAAGGGGAGAAGAAGTTTTTTCATGGTGGGGCTCACCATTAACAGTGGCAGTAGCACAGCTTCTTTCTTTTTTCCTATGTTGTTGTTGTTGTTATTCTGCCTCTGCAAGGGGCAGCAGCAGTAACTGTTTTGTTAGCTTGGCCACCTCAACAAATCAGGAAGAAAAGGTGGAGAATATTTGGAGAAAATCCTGCAAAGTTGTCTCCTCTGTCTGGGGTGAGAAAAGTTAAAGACACACACACACACACACACACACACACACACCTCAGAAATGTTCTCAGAAAAATGTATTTTGAAAAATTTCAGCTTAGCTCTAAACCAGGGGTTCTCAACCAGGGGGGAATTCCCCCCAGGGGGGGAATTTTAGGGTTTCAGGGGGGGGGGAATTGGGACCACTGACTCAGACTGTTGGAATACTGATCTTTCTACAAACTACAATTCTACAGATTGCACATAATCTACAGGACATCACATCTTATTGTATGGCACAGATTAAGTCAGACAATCTTGGAAAGGGGGGAATGACATCCTGACATATGGTGAAAGGGGTGCAAGGGAACCACTGCTCTAAACTATATGCAAGTGCAAGCTTTGTATGGTAAATCAAATGCAGTTATGTTTACCTCGGGTAGGAAAGTTCTTCTCAAAAGATCAAATGCAGTTATGTTAACCTACATTTGGCAAATCAAATGCAGCCATGTTTACCACAGGCAGGAGGGTTCTTCTTAAAAGATCTTGAAGTGCTTTATACAAATTATATGTTCTACAGAATATTCTTATATTCAAAGAATATAAATTGCAAGGTGACAACCATGGGGCCAAAGAAGCAGAGTTTTCAACTGGCACTACAATCCTAATCGCATTCATCTGGGGAAGTATGTCCTGTTGGCTATAGTGGAACTTGCTTCCTCATAAGGGTGCTAAGGAGCTCAACTACAGTTTCTTAGAGCAAGTCCTGTGCTTGTACAACAAGTGCCATGAAATACTGGGGGAATGTTTAGGTGAGGGACCATCGCTCAGTGGTACAACACATGCTTTGCAAGCAGGAGGACCCAGATTCAATCCCCAGCATCTCCAGGTAGGGCAGGAGAAAACCCAAGCCTGAAACCCTGGTGAGCCCTTGCCAGGCAGTGTAGACAATATTGAGCTAGATCAGGGGTTCTTAAGCTGTGGGGTACGCCTCCCCAGGGGAGGCTTGGACTGACTCCAGGGGAGGTGTGAGTAGCCCCTCAACTATAAATTGTTTATTTTACAAGTACATAGCAGCGCAGCTTGGCGGTTGGCCCAACCTTATTTCTTTCTACTAATCTTGGGAGCTACGCTGTTCATTTAATTGAATATGCAACTAAAAGAATGCAAACTCATCCTGCTTATGCCTAAATTTTGGGCCGTTAACACATGGGAGGCGTGGGTCCTAAGATTTTTCACAAGGGAGGTGTGACACCAAAAAGGTTAAGAACCCACTGAGCTAGATGGACCAGTGATCTGCCCCAGGAGAGGGCAGCTTCCTATGTTCACTGCATTCTTTACAGTGCAAATCATAAGCCACTTTCACTTTACAGGGTGAATCGTAAGCCACTTTAATGACGTGATTAGCAATCATGCCATGAGTCTTTTAGATTAAATACCAGGCATAGGAAGGGGACTGCCATCAGGAATGCAACGGAGGTGCGGGCGAGCAAGTTTAAGCTTTCCTTCCCCAGCTGCAATATTGGTGAAAGTTCCTTCCCCCTGTAGCAATTAGCATTAGGGAAAAACCTCCAATTGCTCCCAGTTGGTGCTTGTTCCAAAGGAAGTGAGGCAGGTGGCTAACAGGAGGAGGGCCTTTTCTGCTATGGCACCCCGGTTATGGAATGAGCCCCCCAAAGAGGTTCGCCTGGTGCCTACTTTGTATTCTTTCCGGCGCCAGGTGAAGACCTTTCTATTCTCCCAGGCATTTTAATAATCTTAATCATTTTAATCTTGTAGTTGTTTTTAACTCCGTTATTGTAACTGCTGCTGCTAGCTCTGCTGTTTGTTTTTAATCTGTGGTTTTAAATTTTATATTTATTTTATATTGTATTTTATGGTTTTAACTGTTATAAACCGCCCAGAGAGCTTCAGCTATTGGGCGGTATAAAAATGTATTAAATAAATAATAAATAAATAAAGGCACTAATCTATATATATAAAAGAAGGTGTCCTGACTGACTGACTGATCAATGCCCAGCTCAAACCGTTTAATCTAGGAACGTGAAATTTTGAAGGGACATTGCTTTTATGACGTAGAGACCCACTAAGGAAGGATTTTTGGAAATTCCTGTCCCTAAGGGGGTGAAAAAAGGGGGGAAATCGCCCCACTCTCATATCCTATGGGCAAAACAACAGGGGAGCAGTTATGCAAATCGGCCTCACCTCATAATTGCTGCCAGAGCCAATAGGATCAGTTATGCAAATAGCCCATACAACGCTTTGAATGTTCGTATGAATTCCTGCAGGGGCCAATAGGAGTGGTTATGCAAATCTCCCCTAGGCCATTTAGAATGTTCTCTGAGGGGGTGAACGAAAAGGGGGGGGAACTTTTTAAATGACTGAATGACTGTTGTGTGGGGGGTGTCGTTGCATAGGCTCCATCACGTTTTGACGGATCTACCCCAAACTTGGCATGGTCACTCTTCATCACCTGTAGACTCTCAGGATTAACCTGATTTTTCTTTAAGATCAGATATTTCTGTCAGAAAAGTTTTCTGCTGCCAGCACCCAGCCTAAACTGGGTGCTGGGTTACACTTTCAGTCAGAGACACTGTATCTTTTCCATTGTACCAAATCCTAAAATCCACACAAGCGCAGCCGCGGGCAACAGCTAGTGTGACATATGCTCAGCCCTTATCTTCTACAGCAGGGATGTTGAACCTTTTCCTACTCGAGGGCTGAATTGAATATTAGAGAAGCTCTTGGAGGGCACACTCCAGTGGTGGGTGGGGCCAAAGGCAAAAGGGAGAGGGCCCAAAATACCAGCCTACTTTAGCTTGAAAGCTCTTACTGTCAGTAACTAAGCCTTCGGACAGGCATTTCAGCCTTTTAGAACGGGGAAAAAATTCACAAAAGGCAGGAAACCACCAAACAATCGGCGGTCAGGGAAAATGGGATGGGACCAGAGTAAGGGGGCATGGCTCCTTGGGCAACCCCCAAGGGCCAGATTGGGGGCCCCAGGCCTGAGGTTCTGCACCACAGTTCTACAGAGTTGTATCTTGTACAACATGTACAAGGGCAGAACCTGCTTATCTCAATTCAGGACAGACTTTGTCTTACTGAGCTTCTTTGGAGAAACCATCTCCTATTCCTGGAGATGCCTGATTTGGCCACAGTGACACATGCCTTAGTTACATCCCATTTGGATTACTGTAATGCGCTCTACGTGGGGCTGCCTCTGGAGAGTGTTTGGAAACTTCAGCTGGTTCAAAGAGCTGCTGCCAGACGGTTGACTAGGGCTGGATACAGGGAGCATACAACTCCTCTGTTACAACAGCTTCACTGGCTCCAGTGTGGCGTAGTGGTGAGAGTGTAGGGCTGGGACTCAGGAGATCCAGGTTCTAGTCCCCGCTCGGCCATGAAACTCACTGGGTGACTTTGGGCCAGTCACTGACTCTCAGCCAAACCTACCTCACAGAGTTGTTGTGAGGATAAAATGGAGGGGGAGGATTATGTAAGCTGCCTTGGGTTCCTTACAGGAAAAAAGGTGGGGTATTATTATAATAAATAAATGAAAATAAATAAATTCAAAGTGCTGGTTATGACCTCTAAAGCCCTATATGGCTCGGGTCTAGCTTATCTGAAAGACCGTATTCTCCCTTATGAGCCTGTCTGTACCCTGAGATCTTATGAGCCTGTCTGTACCCTTCTGTTGGTTCCGCCACCATCTCAGGTATGCCTGGTAGGAACACGGCAGAGGGCCTTCTCGGTGGTTGCTCCGACACTCTGGAATTCACTTCCCAGGGAAGCTAGAATGGCACCCTCCTTGGTATGCTTCTGGAGGCAGGCAAAAAAATTTTGTTTCGGCAGGCCTTTGGGAATAGCCTGGACCTCTGAAAATGTGATGGATTGCACTGTGTATATTGTTATGGCTGTTTTTAACTTTGATATTTTTATATAATTTTAATATTATAGCTAATTTAATTATATTTTTAACTTTTGTATATTCCTATTTATATGTTTTAATTGTACATGTTTTAATGTTGTAATGCCGCCTTGAATCCCAGTTTTGGGAAAAAGATGGGATATAAATAAATAGAAGAAGCAGCAGCAGCAGCAGCAGCAGCTTTGGCTTCTTCTAAGAAATCTCTAAAGCTGCAAAGACAAAGTCCAGGGGAGGTCTTCCACTGTTTTGAGCCTTTTTGTCTACCAGTATTCCTCCTCCACTTTCCAAACTTTCTAAGTTATGAGGGGAGGGGGTAGCAGTGGAGACATCTGGCTATAGCTCTTGTTATGTTTCCAGCTCTCTGCTCAGACCATTCATTTTAGCCAGGAATTGTTCAAACTGTAGGGTTTTTTTTAATTCCTCCGGGAAAATGTGTCGGGAAGATCAAAGCAACAAACGTAAACTACTACACTTCCCAGAAACACCAAAACAAGCTCCAAGCAGGCTCAGAAGACTCAAATGCTCAGTAAGAAACAGTTCAAATAAACTCTCAACTTAACAGTGGGAACTGCAGTTTTATTTTTTCTTCCTCCTGGTCAACGAAAACAACAACCCTACGAGTGACTTCCCAGAGTTCATGTCAGGAAACAGAAACTGTATAGGAAAAGCCTACAGTTTTAGCTTTGGTGGTTGTTTCCCCTCCTCCCCTGTGCCACAACTTGCTAAGTTTGAGAATGTGTGGGGAAGGGAGGGAAGCTGGAAACTGTCATATGAGAAGTCTGGCCCTGAGCCTCATGGAGGAGATGGGATAGGTGAGAATTTCTTTTGATCCTTGTTTTGGGAAGAACTTAGCAAAATTTGCAAATTTCTTCAAACACCAGGTGAAAATAACTTGAATGGATGTGGGAGAAACCAAAACTGACAGATTCATCCATGCAGGCCCAGGGCCTTGAGGGCTTAACTTGTGTATTCAGCCATGTTTGTGACCCTGAATTAGGGTCACCACCACCTTTTTTTTCTGACAGCTACAAGGCAGCCAAATACAACATGATCCTCTCCGTGCTGGGAATAGCTGTACCTATTGAATGTGGCTGATGCAGATGGGTGGTGAGAATTTGGTTTGGCTGTGGGCTGTTGTTGCTTTCTATAAGAATTTAACCAAACCCCACCAATTTCTTCATAAATTGGACAAAAAGAGCTTTGAATTTTTAAAAAAGAAAATCAAATGTGGCAAGAACAAAGCTGAGAGACGTGCCCATCCCCTTTTCCATAATTCTTCTCCATCCCTTGCACTATTTCCTTTTCAACAAGAGCTCTGATACTAAGGGTAGGAAGGGTCATCATGGAGAGTGAACCATAGTGTGTGTGTTTTCAGACAAAAGTAGAAATAAAAAATAATAATAATTATTTATTTATTTATTTATTATGTTTATACCCCACCTTTTTTCCTGCAAGGAACTCAAGGCGGCTTACATAGTCCTCCTCCTCCTCTCCATTTATCCTCACAACAACCCTGTGAGGTAGGCTAGGCTGAGAGTCATTGATACCTATATTTTGCGTAAGAATGAGTTTGAACTTCAAGCACTGGAATTTTGAACATTGTGATTTCTTATTTTTCAGGTGAACTGAACTCCAAGACTTTGATCCTTCCCTCAAACTTTCCTTAGGTACAGGATCTGATCTGTATGCACATATCAGACACATTGATGCCTTTCAGAAAAGGAAGTTTATAATGGGTAATCTACTGATGCTGCATATGTCTTCCGAAAGGCCTGCATCCATAAATCTAAAAGCATACCGCTCACCTTCACCTCTTCAGCCTTTTCAGCCACTGAAAGAAATGTATTCTGATGTCACCCAGGGGAACTCTTAAACACATCATGTTATGAAGATAAATAGTTGCCGACACTAGCTCTCACTTCAAGGTATTTCTCAGCTTAAGATCTGTCTCATCCTACAGTTTTGTAGAGAAAGTCACCTGTGTGTATTTAAAGATGTTGATTGAGATGTTGGCTCCACCACAAACTATTACATCATATTATTTTAACATTTCAACAATGAAGGGGAGGGGAAAGATACCACTAGTGGGTGATAATTTACTGCATGTTTGCTGCATGTTCCATTACTTTCAAGCAGCCCGTCCATAACCTCCACTTACCGTATTTTTCCGTCTATAAGACACCCCCATGTATAAGACGCCCCCCACTGGGCAGTTTTGCAACCGCACGGTTCTCTCCTTGGCTTACTTCCATGTATAAGACGACCCTCAATTTTTAGTCTAGCGATTTTAGGAAAAAGTATAGTCTTATACATGGAAAAATACTGTATATACTGAAGAAAAACAGCAACAGAGGGGTGAAGGCAATTCTCAAAGCTTAATTAATCCATTCTGATTTCATGTTTGCCACTAGTAGCTTGTAGACACTGGCATTCTCACTTTTTTTTTTTTTTTAAAGAAAACTATGTCTATCACCTAAGGTTTCCAGCAAAGAGCATGTAACAAGGTATACAATAAAATATTTTTTAGGAGAAAGCTTCTCTTGGTGCAATATTTGTGATTTAGGGTCAAGCCACTTTTTTTACAGGTGAATATGTACTTTTTAGATCTTGCCCTGATGCTGGTTTTTACTTTGGTTTTATTCTGTTTTAATCTTTTTAGGTTTTTTTACAATGTTTTATTACGTTTTCATGTTGTACAGTTTTAAATTTTATTTTGTGAACTGCAGAGAACTTTGGCTGTGGGGCAGTATAAAAATGAAATCAATCAATCCATCCAAATATGAGAAACCACCAAAGCTGGAATATCACTACCATCCATCAGGGGATTTAGACCATAGAAAAGTTTTTTCTCCTAAATTTAAAGAGAAATTGGAATGGAAGAACCTCAATGATATCTTACTAGCTCATGCTTCCATGCCAGTTTGGCGAGAGGCTAAAAAAAAGTATAACATGAATAAGTATGTAATTAAATATATCAGAATTGCTTGTGGGATTTCTGGGGAAGACAGAAAATATGCCACTTAAGCTCATTATCCCAGTAAAGCTGCACTATTATATCCAGCTTTGCATTGTAATGACATTCACAATATGAATATCTTTAGAGTGAGGTAGCTCAAAAGAAGCATTTCTGTACTGAAAGGGATGCACTTAACACAGGGTCTTGGTAACCATATTTTCAGACCAGGTGAAGAATGGTTTACACAGGTAAACCGGAACAGATGGCTATAATATTCTTTTCGTAGGCCCTATCCACACGTTCTTCAAATGTAGGGCTACGAGTGGAGAAAGGGCAGTGGAACCATGCCACTGACCCTGCCTCCAAAAATACAGTCCCATTGGCCCAAGTCCCTTGACCTCTGTGTGTTTGGCATGGGTGTCTGCAAAATGACATCGTTGCTCCACACCATCTGGGCCTCTGTGTGATTGGCTACTCGTGTCAACGCTTTGCATAATAAGTTACTCATATGTGATATATGTGAATGTGAGTAGCTCTAAATATGAGTAATTCATGCATGCAGTCTGTTACTTCAGCACCCTTTTTTGGATTTTACTACATGGATGCAAGAGCTGAGACATACTTTCTTTCTCATTAGTCATGGATGCACATATAAATCCATTCCTCAAAGATCTATCACTTACAACAGCGAACTTCTTCTCGTCCAACTCCCACATCTCTTCCAGATACTGTTCAGGACATATCTAGTGGAGGCACACAAATGATGGCATGGTGATAAAGCCAACCATAATGAAGGAGAATGAAGTGGTTCCACACAAGGCACTTTTTGTTGAATAAATGTTAAAGTAAAAAGTTCAAAAATAGAACTGAGACACTTCCTAGACCAATCATTCACCACATTAAAACTGTTCCTGGAATGTAACACTTCAGGTTGCAGGTGTGGAGTTGCATAACTGAAACCTCCTCCATGAAACTATTGCTCCAGACAGATCAGTATTTATTTTTTATTACTTTATTATATACTGTTTTTTTTAATGAAATGCTCCTAGTGACCTAAAAACAGATTTAAAATACAAAACAGAATAAACAAACATATGTAAAGATGACTGATAATATCATGTAAAAAGAAATAAAATAGGATCCTAGGGAGAAGGCTATTTTTCTATGAGCAGGGAGTGTGTGTTTGTGCATGTGTGTATTCAGCATATGATCTCCAACCTACCACTAGATTACTGTAGATTGCTTGAAAATGGAATTTGTATCTTCATGGAGGATAAGGCGATCAGGGGCTACCAGTCATAATGGCAATATGCTGCTTCCAGGTTCAGAGGCAGTATACAGGGCTCGCTTATGTTCTTACCTGCAGAATAAAGTGGTGTAGTCACTGAGCTGGTTGTCTAGACAGCTCTGAGGCGAAAATCCTATACACCTTTACCTGGGAATAAAGCGTATTTAAGACAAGAACATCCTATGCATGTTCCAAGTAAACATGCATAGAATTGGACCGTGAGTAAGAAACTTAATGAGTTTCATTAAGATTAGGGAGGTCTTCAAGGTAATGAAGTGGCCAAAGAGCTGAGCTAGTGCAAATCTCTTATTTACAGAGGAGCTATTTCCATCTATGATATCAGATTCAATCAGGGAACCTCGAGGAGATACTAGCAGAGGGGAAGAAATGAGAAAAGAGGAACAGAAGAAATTAAGTCAAGAGATAACCCCATTGCCTTGGTGTACTACTTGTCACTAATTTAATTATTAGAAAGGTTAGGATTTAGTTCTAAAAGTCACAGTGTTCTCTTAGTATTATATAGTACAACATGAGGACCTGAGGCGAAAGATCCATAATCTCTGTTACATTTGTCTATGCAAAGAGGAAGAAGTTGAAAAAATGAGAGGGATCAAAATAGCTTTTTGCATGTACCGTATATACTCAAGTATAAGTCGAGTTTTTCAGCACATTTTTTTGTGCTGAAAAATGCCCCCTCGACTTATACTTGGGTCAGCGCACTTATACTGGAGGCAATAAGTTTTCCCAGTTTTTTGGGGTGAAATTAGGGGCCTCGACTTATATTAGGGTCCACTTATACTTGAGTATATACTTGAGTATATACGGTAAATAATTCCTTTATGAAAGAATAGATCATGTAAGCAAGCTGAGAACCGACCAGGAGAGCAGCAAATCAATTAGAGAAAGAAATAAGATGACAGAAGAAAAGATCTGTTGATATATCAGATTATCAGATATCACTTGGAGCTACATACTGGCTATAGTATAGTCTCCTTATAGTAAATTTTGAGGAGGGTGCTTCTCACATGTTATTCTACAATCACTCAACCAGGGTCTTTAAGTATAGTATTTGAATTCACTTATTATCACCCATTGAGTTATTTACATCTGAAATCCAGTGAAGAAGAAAAAAATGTAGTGAAGTAAGAGTTATTCTACCAGTAAAACTGTTTGGTGTGATATATTCTGTGGCTTAGCTAAAGTGAAACATGATTAAGGCTGCAACCCTGTGCATAATTACTTAGGAGTAAGCCCCTTTAAACTCAGTGAGACTCATTTCTGAGAAGACAGAAAGCAATGGAGAATTTATTAGGACTAACTGAAAGCCCTAACTTAACTTTTGATGGGTTTAATTCACAGCTACCTTTAGCTACAGTGAGTCCAGTCTATACATAGAAGAGGGAAGTCCTCAACTCATATAGTTTTAGCAACATTGTCAAACAGTAGAGATTTGCTTGAGAAGGGGCGTCCCTGGGACAAAATGTTCCACAGAGTGCTGCTAGCTAGCCCTCCCCCCTAATTGCCAACCCCTAGAGGCAAAAGTTCTGTGGAGAAACTGCTTCTGCGGCAATAGGACTCAACAATAGGACATTTGCAGAAGGCCTGCAACCCTACTCATTCTTTGCCAAAGACAACTGTTGACCAGAGATCTACAGCAAAACCAATTTCTACACAGAATAAATGGAGAGGCATTGGAACTTATTTTTGAGTAAACATGCAAAGGATTGTGCTGCATATCCCATTGAAACCAACACAACAAGTTCATGACTAGCATAAGACCTGTTTCTTTCAATGGAGCTTAATCACAACTTACTTTAGCTGCATAGGAGTCAGTGACAATGTTCGAACACAACACTAAAATGTAAACCATGGCCTAATGCTATGTGAAAAAGCCTAGCTCCTCCTGGGCTCACATACGTCACCTTCTCCTCCTCCCACATGTCCAGGAGAAGGAGTTTGGGAGTTTTTGCTTCCACTTTTAATTAAACATGACTTCCTGTTTCATCTGAATCTGGAACTGTGGCTAACCTTAACTACGGTTAGTTTAAACAAGCTTGCTTCTGAAACCACTGTTTTAAACCAACTTGTTTTAAACTAACCGCAGTTAATGTGAATCACAGTTTCTTGGTTAAGCAAAACTGGAAACTTCCATTCTCCTCCTTTTTGCCACATGGCAGGAGGAGAGGACTGGGGGAGAGTGTGTGAGTCTGTGAGGAGGCTAAGCTACTTGACTTAGCACTGTAGCATGGTTTAGTGTTTTGGCCAAATATAGTCAAATACAATGGGTCCATTGTATATGCTTAAAATATAAAGAAGGAAAGTTCAGTTCTTAGCTCTTATAGTTTAGTTACTTAGGTTCCCAGTTTAATTTTAAAATTCCCAGTTTTCTTGCAGATGGAATTCATCTTAAGGATCACAACCCATTCTTTGGTGCATTGCAAATATTTATTGACTCAGACTGCCATTTGAGTTGTGCCCAAATTTTGACTCTAGCAAGCCTTTGCAATGAATTTGGAGGGTCCTCCTCTGGAAGAATGTCCAAGTAACATTTAAGGGAATAAAAACAACAACAACAACAACATTTCTCTGGTGGGTTCTGTGATCCCTATGGGGCCTATGAGATAAGTTGCAACAGTGGCTTTTATAGCAGGCTGAGAATTGTCCTTCGAGAGTGTCTCAAGGATTAACTACAAAATGTGTTGGGCCCAAATAAATGTCCTCTTTGCATCCTGTGACTGGTATCATCCTGCTGTTTCTCCTTGTGGTTAGCCATTTGCTCACCCACCATGGGCAAGAAATAATTCCTTCGAGGAAAACAACTTGCAGGACCCACTGCACAGAATGGTGTCAGTGCTGGACGAAGACGTATTGCTGCCTGAAGCAGAGTATAAAATGTCTTGCTGCAACATTCAGACACCAATTACTGCCTTCTTCTATCCCCCTCCCTCACCACCACCTTGGTGCTGCCTGAAGCAGGTCACTTTGCCCAGCTTTACAGCAGGGCTGGCCCTGAATAGCGCTATCCGGAACCACCAATATCTATGACTATTGCACCCAAAAGATAAAACCGTACACAAGTCATGGAACAGTAAGTATATTTTATTCTGATTTTGCAAAATCCTGTAATAATTTACTGGTAATAACTTAATCAACTATTTGCTAATGCAGCTGAGAATAGTGAAGAATACTTCTTGTTGTTTTTATATTGAATAAGGCATTTTTTCTGCAACATTAGAACTGTTGTTAAGTACGGCAAGCACCTGAAGCAAATGCAGATTCCTCTTTATATAGGCAACAAAAGTTAAACTAATTGTCTTGTAGTGTGTGTTGCAGTATATTTTATTTAATTAAATAATGTTGGTACCAGTGAGAAGCTGAGTGGTTTGTAAACTGAACCTTCAGTACATGAAGAATTCCACAGGGCCTTGAAAAAGAAGAAGAAAAAATGATAAATGAAGTCTCGAAGATTAAGTTGCATGAATCACTGGTAGCAGAGACATAAAACAATATTTGCATTACAGATCCTTTGTGCTCTGAGAAGGTTAGATTAAAATATTCCAGCCAAAAACATAACAATAAATGATTAAGGGCACAAAATCCTATGCATGTTTAGACAGAAAAAAAGTCCTACACCTCCCAGCATGTCCCAACCAGCATGGCTGGCTGGAGGGATGCTGGGAGTTGTAGGACTTTATTCTGTCTAAACATACATAGGATTGCACCTTAAAAGAAGAATGATTGTGCTATAATCAGTGAAAGACATTTTTTTTTTTAATCTTAAACACTGCACATCTAAAGACAGAATTTGGACAAGGAAGCATCCCATATCTACAGGAAGAATACAACTGGAGGACAAGTTTGAATGAGTGCCATAAACTCACTAGGGCAGGCCCTTTGGAATATCTCTCCCAGTCTCATCCCCTCACATTTACAATATGTGAAGAAGAAGAAGAAGAAGAAGAAGAAGAAGAAGAAGAAGAAGAAGAAGAAGAAGAAGAAGAAGAAGAAGAAGAAGAAGAAGACTAATCTGCCTTACAGGCTTGCCTAAACATTACAAGAACATATGAACCGCTTTGAACAGTGTGAAATGGCTGAGGTAGTTAGTTAGCAATTTGATACGGGGGAGAATATGGCTCACTCTAGGGATGTATGGATTTTGTTAAATCCACTCCATCTATGCTTTAGGGATCATCAGACATCTTCATTGATGTAGGAGAATTTCATTCCTGTTTGCAAATACGCATCCACACTAATGGGCACTTGTGCAAGTGCACATTTGCACCAATGTGCAGTTGTGCTGATGCACATTACCACAAGTGTACACTTTTGTAAATGTGAATCTGCACAAATCCCCCCCCCCAAAGTAAAGTAACAGCCCATAAGTCCGCAGAATCCGTGCAACTCGGAAAAAAGCTGGTCCGCTGCAGAATCCACAGGTCAGATTCATAGAAATCCGAACTCATTTGAATCTGCTGTGGACTTTTCTGACATCCCTAGCTAAGCTCTGACCTGGAGGCAAGAACAGCTCTCAAGCATAGGAGTATGGAAAAAGAAAGAACCTGAATTCATGTTTGATGCATCAAATGCCGTATCATAAAGATATATGAGGACCAAATCAAGACCATGATGCTCGGGAGGGGGAGTTAAAAAAAGGGGGGAAAGTATCCATTGGGCTCAAATATTCTTTTTTGAACACCCTTCCCCCCACCATAGAAGTTTGGGGGGAAATGGTTGCAGGGGAAGGCTTATCCCTCCCGCAGAGCACCATAGTCCCATTCCAAATGGGGCCCTCCATCCTTACACAAGAGTAAGTAAAACTATCACACATAGTGACACTATGCATTATTAGTAGAATGTTTAGTTTGGCTATTATACACACACACACACACACACACACACACAACTTTTTAATTACAGCATGCTTATCATTGATTAGATATTGGAACAATTCATTATATCTGTATTGTACGGTGAATTTAGATCTTGTGTAAGAATTTTCTTTCTTTCACTGAAAGATATATATTGGATTATTTTTTACTGTATTGTAAAAACAGATGTTTTTAAACTTTTCTACATTTTCTTTTGAAAAACACACTTCCCCAGCCTTCCCTAACCTAGTGCTCTCCAGACATGCTAGGCTACAACTCACACATGGTCCTCAGCCATGTCCATTTTCCTATATCCACACAAAATACAGACTTCTTTAAGACTATTCTGCATTTAAACGCCAGTGGAAATCTGCTAGATGAAACAGTAGTTTTAAAGTTGCTTACAGTGCTTTTTTTTTTCTTTCCTGCGGGGGAAGTTTTGTAATATGACAAAGCACAAAAGGATATAAAAATTTGTTCATAGTCCCATTCCCACTGGCAAGCAGATATTATACATAAGATCCAGAAGAAATATAGATGAATACACAGACAAGCCAATATGAACCCAATCAATAAGTATATATTGTAAGTGTACTGCCAATATGTTTGAAGACATCAGGGATATTTAAGATGCTGAAAATACTATCATGATTAATATGGAAGACAGAAGCTGAAAACACTATCATGATTAATATGGAAGACAAGGGAGAAAAACCAACAACAAAAAACAACCACAACAGCAGAAGAGATGAACAATGGCAGGAACAGATGTTATCATATGTAAGCATAATGATATTTTTGGCAACAGACGACAGAACCAGAATTTCTGTCAGGTGGCAAGGACAAGACACTCCATTCCTTTCCAGCAAACCACAAGGGAGTGTTGCGCATCAATGCATCTAGCCCTAAATGATGTCAACAAACAAGTTTACGGGAATGTGGTGTAACAGTACCCATCGGTTAAAGACAGAACTGAACTGCCCAGTACATCATGTAAAACAGCTCACTAGCTTTAGGAGATTTATGTTGCAGTGTCCATGGGAATATAAAATTCTTTTGCCACCATGTCTACTAGCTTGTGGGAGGCAGGGGGTTGTGGAAAACAGGAAAAATGGGTCAAAATGAGAGGTACATGTAAAATTGGAATATACAATTTTGCCATTTTGATTTCAAGACTCCAAGAAATAGGATTCCAATAAGATCTTCAGATGTCTAACAAGGAGGTCCCTTTCAGTTCCTTCATATGATGGCTGTTACCATGTAATGAGCCATTTGAGCAGAGATCACCATGATGCTTTCAACAAGCCAAAAGCAGTTATTTTCAGATACTGGGCTGGATCCAAGAAGGCCTTCCACATGCAGAATGTGCTGTATAAATCCAACAGTCTTCCTCCTCTTGCACAAGCAGAACCATCAGAACTGCTGAAGAGCCTCCCTATCATAGCACTTTGTTAACTCTTGTACAAGCTTTTCTGGAACATCACTACTGGACTGTTTTCCTTCTGTTTGTGGTTTTTTGGCTCCAACACATTAAAATGGTATGGCAAAAATTACCCCATACAAATGACGATGGCTGTCATATCAAACCAGCTGAAGTGATCCCCACCCCACCCCTGTGTGCAAATTGTAATTTCCTAACTGGTTCTAACTCCAACCTTACCCCATGAGAATGTTTTAAAAGACTGCCCTCAACTATTAAGATAGTTAAGTGCTGGCAATGAGGAAAACATGGAGCATGCTCGGAAATAACATAAAAGGATGAGCCAGAAGACAAACACAGTCCTTCAGATCACTGAAAGAGAAGAGGAACAATGCAAAAAAAGTGGAAGAGCAAGAAGAACTTCCGATATCAATTTCTGAAAGGATCAGAGTTGTTAAGTGTGCCCTTATTAACCATGGGATTTCTAATAAGTCTTAAGGTGAGCATTCTGGATTGAAAGTAGAGCAAACTGTGAAACATAGTTGCACACAGTTTTAAAAATAAATTATTAAGGGCAAGATTCCATATGAGCTTCCACCACTCAATGTCCAGTTCATGACAGTGAGCTGGACAAAAAACGAATACGGTAAGTCCTCTCCCTAGGAAAGATGAAACAATACTATTATTTGGCTGTGGTGGCTGCATCAGTCTTGCATGCCCTACAATTGTGCCTATCCACTCTATAGATGAGCAGCGAACCACAGCAGGTTCCACAGATCAGGTGTCCAACTCAGAAGCATCAGATACAGCAAAAGAAACCCCAAACTCTGATGTTAACTGTACTAGAATATTCAACAGGAAACAATTGAACAGAAACCACAGCAGCAATTGTTATGCTAATGCCTATGTTCATTAAAGCTCCACCACAAAGATCCATGTCAAAATTGAGCCCATCTGTAGTTTTAGCACTCCATTTACAGGATTAGGAACTCAGATACTGTTAATTTGTGTTGCTGTGGGTGTAGCCACTAGTCACAAGAAATCCAATAGCTCTCACCTAACCTTCATTGCTCTCAGCAGAAAACAGAAATTTAGCAATTCTCTTTTATCCTGTCAAATGCCAATTTGTTCAATAGGAAATATAAATTTTATATAATTTTATAAAGAAATATAAATAACTGGAGAAGCAAACAAGAACTGCAAAGGCTGTGTTGGTATACATGTGTAAATTTCTTTCTTGCAAGTAGCATCTGCATCTCCCATTTTATTGGGGAAAGTTGGCTTGGATCTTACATAAACCAGTTATAAATTAAATGAAATGTACTTCAAAGTACTGCACAGAGCAGTTGTCTTGGAATGATCCTGTTGCCATGTTAAAATAATAATATTAAAATTTAAAATTAAATCACAATCAAATTATGTTGCCATGATTAACAACTCCAGAAATCAACATGGAATTATAAGCCAGTAAACATACATGCCCAGTAGTCTTATTAAAAGATCCCAAGACAGAAAGTTAAGTCATATGAAAGAGGGTGAATCCTCATCCTGATGGAGTCATTTTAAGAGATTAGCAACACTAATATAACCTGCAATGATTCAGAAGAACGGGTCAGACTACTCTATAAGTGTGAGTATGTGTGTATGTAGACACACACATACGGTATATTGATTTTATATATTGATTTTTACTGCACGTCAGCTCCAAGAAAAATGCCGAGAGCAAAATCAACCCCTTTATATGGCATTTATTGATCTTGCTAAGGCCTTTGATACTGTAGACCGAACAGCTCTCTGGACTATCCTTATGAAAATTGGATGCCCCAATAAATTTGTGAATATCTTGCGACTTCTCCATGACCACATGACGGCTACGGTCTTGGACAACAACAACTCTCATGGTGCTCCATTTAAAGTGGGATCAGGTGTTAAACAGGGATGTGTTATCGCCCCAACATTATTTGCTATTTTCATCACCATGATTTTACATCTTGTCGAGGGGAAACTTCCCACTGGTGTGGGAATTATATATCGAACAGATGGAAAGCTTTTTAATCTCAGCAGGCTGAAAGCAAAAAGTAAGGTAATTACAACCTCCGTTGTGGAACTTCAGTATGCTGATGATAATGTGGTCTCCGCACATTCAGAGGATGATCTCCAAACTATCCTAAATGCTTTTGCAGAAGCATACGGAAAACTTGATCTTTCACTTAACATCAAAAAAACCAAAGTGCTTCATCAGCAAGTGCAAGCTAACCCTTTGGTGATGCCATCTATCCAGCTTGGCAGGACAATACTGGAAAATGTCAATCATTTTCTCTATCTTGGAAGCTATCTTTCTGTTACAGCTAACATCGACAGTGAAATCCAGCATCGTCTGAGCTCCGCAAGTGCCGTGTTTTCTCGATTGAAACATAGAGTGTTCGAGGATCAGGATATTTGTAAGAAGACCAAAACACTGGTTTATGAAGCCATTGTATTACCAACTTTATTGTATGCCTGCGGAACATGGACTATCTATAAACGTCACCTCCAACTCCTTGAAAGATTTCATCAACGTTGCCTCCGGAAAATCCTGCGAATTACTTGGGAAGATAGGCGAACAAATGTCAGTGTACTGGAAGAAGCAAAGACTACTAGCATTGAAAAAATGATCCTTCAACGCCAACTTCAGTGGACTGGTCATGTTGTTTGAATGCCTGACTGCCGTCTCCCAAAGCAGTTACTTTATTCCCAACTCAAGGATGGAAAGCGGAATATCAGTGGTCAATATAAGAGGTTTAAAGATGTTCTTAAGGCTAATCTAAAAAAATGCAATATAAACATCAATAACTGGGAAGCTCTGGCCCATGAACAATCTAACTGGAGGTTGGCCTTTCACAAAGGTTCTATGGACTTTGAAGAAGCTCGAGTGCAAGGTGAAAGGGAGAAACGTGCTAAGCGAAAAGCACATCAAATGAATCCTTTACAAGACCATCTTCCATCTGGTAACCTGTGTCCTCACTGTGGGAAGCTGTGTGGATCTAGAATTGGCCTCCACAGTCACTTACGGACCCATCGCTAGAGTCTACACAATTTTCTTTAGAATTCTCCTCCTTTTAAAATCTCCTTTTTGTAAATTTTCTTTTTTATCCTGGAAGACAATCTTACTCGGTCACTAGTGATCGCCTGACTGACTGACTGATTGATTTTATACCACTTTAATTGTTATGGCTTCCCTCCCAAAAATCCTGGGACGGATTTGTAGCTTGATGAAATGCTGAAAAATTCTATATCAAACTGACCCCTGAACTACAGTTAGTTTCTCTGATAAGTAAGGAGGAATTGATTATTAAACCAGTTTGAGTCTGTATGTTAGCCCTATGCAGCCAACAATGAATATATAGGTGAGAGGGGATTGGACTTGTGAAACAGTCCCTGCTGTCAACCTCCAACAGTTCATCCAAAGTTCTGAACAGAGCCTACATACAAGCGGTATGCATGTAGGCTCTCTCCACATCATCAGGAAAAGGCATTCCTCCCTGGCCATCCATACAAAGTCTATGTTCATACAGCTATATATGTGTAGGCTCTGTTCAACTTTTTGATGAATACACAGTGGCTAGCAGTGGGGTACTATTTCAATTCCTTCCCTCCATGAATCCATTGAACAGTTGCCCTGAGCTGGAAACAGTGGACTCTTCCAAATCTTGGTGAACAGTTTCAAAGTATGCGCTGTGTGGTGCAAACAGAGCAATGGAAAGGGAAAGGTTATTCTTTGTCTGCATTTGAGGCCCAATTTCATGCTCTTTGGCCATCACAGCCATACTAGACGGTGAACATTGCTGATAACTGTGCCACAGATAAAATCCATTATTCATAGAATGACTGACTGGTGGATGAATCAAATATAAGGTTTCATGTTCACAGGGTTGCTTTGTAATCCTACGTTTTCCACTATGAATGCCAATTGCAGACATGGGTGTTTCCTTCTTCATATAAGGAAAAGCACAAACCCCCCTGCAAGTGCAAAATCCTTACCACCCAGTTATAACTCATCTTTAGAAATCCAGAATATGCTCAGAATTCAGCCTTAGTCAAATGTTTATTTATAAGATTGTAAAGTCGTCATGTAGCAACCATATTCCTTATTTTCATGTACATGTATACATAAAAGTCCCACTGAGTTCAGTGGCACATATTTCCAAGTAAGTGTGCTTAGCACTGCAGCCTGTCCCATTTAAAAGAATGGAATAGGGCTTAAGCATGAGTGATTGTTTTCATGAGGCCTTGTTTTAGCTAGCATTATCTGGGTTGTGCCCTCTGTATGGGGGGGTGGGGACATCAAGAGAAAGAAATGAGTTTTAAAATATTTTATCTCAGATGGAAGTTCTTAACACTAGCAGCTCCACTTATGGGTATATATGGTGATATGTATGTTTAAAAAGCTGTATGAGAGCATTGGCCCTCAAAATAAGTGTTTTTCATGGTTCTGCTAGCAATCTATGAGTTGCTACTTCACATACTTTGTTTTCCTAGATCAGGGGGTGGACAACTTGTGGTTCTCCAGATATCTTGGCCTGCAATTCCCATCATCCCTCACCACTGGCTATGCTGGCTAGAGGCTGATGGGAGTTGAAGGCCCTAACATCTGGGCCAGAAGGAACAATGGTTTTATAAGCTATTTCAGAGAACACTGGGTTTTTGAATGAGAAGAACAGTAATAGTGGACAAGCCTCCCTGAAAGACAGCTGATCCACTAATACTGGGCTCCCACTGCTACGCAAAACTACAGAGGATGGGCAACATGCTGTTCCCACTGCCCTGCTGATTTCAAGGAAACCTAGAGAAAATAAGTGATCTTGAGTTATGTACTCTCCATTAAGAACATAAAAGTCCAATGATACCAGTATTCTTTGGAAGAATCCCAGCAACTAACATTTGCTAGGTAGTCAATCAGAAATTGGCCAAGGGCCCACTAGTTTTCTCACACCACTTCCCACACTTTCAATTAATGTGGGAGGGGACAGGTGAGGCCAAGCTGACTATGCACCCTGGATCAGCTGTAGTATCCTCTGCAATGTGCTAACGTTTGGGGACAGATGCTTGGGTGTTTGTCAGCAGACAAGATGATGTACAAAGCGTACCCTCATGTTAGGATGTTGGAAAACCACGGCCTGAGTTCTAGGAGAAAAAACCACAGATATGGGGGAAATATCTGGGTCTGATGAAAGGTAATATCTGATTTAGGCTTGAGAAACCTATTTCTCCACTATTCAGAAGATCTACCCCATACATTCAGGTAATTCTGTCACAAATGGGATTGCAACCTGACTGTGTCTATTCATCTTCCATCCTTCTTTTAATAACCCAAGTGACACATAAGAAATAATTCCTTGATCTCTCAATCAAATAAGTCTCTGAAGAACAGAGGAAGGTGAAGAACGATAAATTGGCATTGATCCTTTAAGATACGTTCATCATTTAGACAGCAAGCTCCCCTACACACACACACACACACACACACACACACACGTAGCACGTCAGGGATTTTGCTTGCATGTTGCCTTCAAATTACCTTTGCTGTTCACATTAGAAGCCAAACATTTTTGACAGTATCACTTTTGACAGCAACGTTGACTGAGGTCTCTTGACAACCTGTGCAAAACCCCACTTCGTTGTGAACACAGTAGATTGTTTCCCCTATTCTAATTAAGACCTCTCTTTATCAGTTGGCTATAGGCAGGGCAAATTTCTAAACCTGGGGCACACATGGGTGTGCCTAGGAAATACAGATGTGATCGAAATGGCAGGCAAATGCAAAAGAAGAAGAGACCGACGGAGCACAACCACACAGTTGAGTACACAGTAATTTGCCCTCCTACAATCCTGGAAAACAAATACAATACAATAAAATAACTTACTTCTAGTCTTGAAATCTACATATACTCAAGGAGAGTGAGAATATCCAGATTCTACCTAGGTGTATATCCAGATGTCTTCATCTTTTTGGGACTGGCCTGTAACACCTATGGCCCCAGCCATCCCACTACTGACTGGAAGATTGAGGCTGAAATATGATTACTGCTAACAGCTGAAGGAAATCTATTGAGAAGTGGACATTATAGTTCCTCATAATTTTGAAGTGAGGCTATAGCAGAAGGTGAAATGTTAAACAAAACCAATTGTATAAATCCATCTTATGAAGGAAATAAGTCTTTGAAAGCATTCTGAAAACATCAGAACTGCACAGCATTCCATATTAGTTTGAAATGCAGGTCAATGAACATCTTCAAGACACCATGGTTTAACAGCACCGCCATTTCCAACTAGGGAACACATTCTGTGTTTAAAATCTATTAGAGAATCAGAATTCCTGCTTAATATTTCCCTGCTAGAATTTTCCCCAAAAGGCATGTTTAGACAGAAAAAAGGCCTACAACTCCCAGTATGCCCCAGCGAGCCATGCTGGGAGCTGCAGCTGCAGGCATTTTTTCTGCCTAAACATGCATAGGCTTGTGCCCTAATTTGGTGAAGTATATTTCAGAGACATTTCAGAAGCTGCTGGCAATGTATCCACTCTGGACTGTAGTCTGTACTTTTAAGGAGCTATCCATGATGCTGTACCTATTTCTTGAGGATAGGGTTCCGCAGCATGGGTAGCTCCTTTAAAGTTCAGACTAAAACCCAGAGTGGATACACCACCCAACTGACATTGGAGCCAGCAGCCTCCACTGGAGATATGTGAACCAAAAACTAGTTCTCATCCATGCAACTTTAATTTTATCACTTTACTATCAAAGGGCTTCCCTTTCCTGTGCTAGGGAAAGCGTTCTTTTATTTCTCATTATCTGTTCCCCGTCTTTCTTTTCTCCAAGGATCCTTTATAATATAAATTGGCTGAGTTCAGTGACATCAGGCATATGCATCTATGGCTATTTGTTAACTTCTGTGCGGAAAACATATGGTGATACAACTGCAGAGTCTGACTGTGAAACGCTGGGGATCTGCCACTGGGCTATGCTGAAATCTGGCTGGCACAAAATATTGTTCAAAAATACAGCCAGTCATGAAACAAAGGTGTGACTTTGAAACTTCTGCATTGACTTGATTACCCTGAGAGGATGCCTGAGAAGTTGAAAAATTGATACAGATTATAATTATTTACTTAACTGCTCACACAGGAAAGGATGTGGAATTGTATGTTGAAGGAATCTTTTTTAAAACAAATGACACAAAATAGTTACCTAATGGAAAACATTTCAACTCAGTCTGGTAGAAAAGGAAAAGTTACAGGGAGCAAGGACCTTCTCTATGGTGGCACCTTCCATATGCAATGCACTTCCAGGGAGACCCATTGAGCCTCTTCGGAAGATGTCTCTGCTCTGCCCAACCTTTGTGGCTGATCTAAAGATGTTTACAGCTTACTTAAATACAATTGATTTCAATGGGACTTCAGCGTGAGTAACTTTCTCAGGATGTGGGCCTTTGTGTGTTGTTCTCATCAGTGCATTATCAATAGCTGCTTTATTCTTGTATTTTATTGTTTAATCGGACCTCCTTGATGCCTTCAGGTATGTAAGATATAGATGTTTAAAATAAATATATAAATAAATGATGTAAGAGCTTGTTTCAGTGTGCAGATGACCTATAGTCCTGTTATGCAGAAGCACAACCACATAATTTTTAGGGATGGGCGACCTGCCCGGCACTTGACTCACGGCGTGCGAGCCTAGTGCTCCCGCCGAGCCAAGCACGAGAGCCAGCTGAGGCGCTTGCCGGACTTCCGGGGCCCCAGCTCTACATTGTTTATGTAGAAAACAGTCCTAATTTGTGCAATTTACTGCCTAATTTGCACAAATCACTGCCTAATTTGCACAAATTTGGCTGTAATATGCGCAAATTTGGCCATAATTTGCGCAAATTTGGCCATAATTTGCGCAAATTAGGTCATTTCCTACATAAACAACATAGTGCCGGAACCTGGAAGTCGCTTTCTCCGGCTCAGCTAGCAAGAACAAGAGTCCAGCCGGGAGAAAAGGTACACTGAGCAGAGCTCAGGGGGTCGTGCCCAGCTAGTTCACCGGACTTCCACCCGCCCCAATCGAGCTCTGCACACATTCCTAGAGAGGTGGACATTCAGATATGCAAGTGCTCAGGTGGGACAACTCTCTCATGTGAGCTGTAGTTCACACAATGATGCAGGGTTTCTGGCTTGTTTGTAGACTGTCCCAAGTCAGAATCTCCTTCCAAATGGAAAATGTACATGCCAGGGGCTAGTATACAGAACCATCCATTCATGTTATTGTCACAACCACTATTGCCACTTCTTTAAAAGACAACAAAACAAAACAAAAAGCCTTCCTTTACAATTAATGCCCAGTGAGTAAGGTTATGCCATTCACTAAATCTGAGCCTGAGAAACAGAAATTTCATAAAAAATAAAATACACACAGAAACATGGGTACCTGTGGAACCAACCAAAAGGTTGTCTGAGCCTACATCAAAGGTCTGAGATCTGCTTTAAAGGATATCATTAGGAGAGATGTAGCAGTAATATTCTCCTTAGATAATAATTTTGCTTGAGAAGCTCTCACCAAGTCTTGATTACCAACACACTTTCAAGGTAGGTTGTAATGGAAAAGTAAGCATATACAAACCAGAACTCTTAGTTATTCCATAGAAACAAATACATTCCTAATAGTCATAGTTCATAATCGCACCAGGATAAAAATTCTAATTTTCAGTTAAATTACTAGCAACATTCCCTGCCGAGATTCAATGATTAAAATATTATTGCAAACTTCTGTGCAAATCTCTGCAGTTTTCATCTGAACACAATGTAGTTTTTGGTGACTACAAGCACAATAGGTTCATCAAGTCGTTAATAAGTAGATAAATGCTTTTCTTATATTTGAAAATATGGGAAAATTCAAGTTCTACTAATACATATTCTCCATGTTCTTCCCTGTACAAATGCTAGAAAATAGAAGAGAACTGTTGGTAAAACATGCAATTACTAGGACATTGGTATGCCGGCAGGTAGCTGTAATTAACTTTTTCTGTCACGGAAGGCATCTGAGAATCATTTACGAGCAAAAGATGAATGGCGTTGCACACTTTTACATCAATACACAGACACAGCAGTAGTAAAGGAAAAGAGGCTGGTAGAGATTTAAATATCAATACAGAAGATAAAAGAAAAACTGTTTAATACAGCTACTTACATCATGGCCTACAAGTTCAGTCTGTGTGGATTTATCTACTTGAGAGACAAGAGTTCTCTGTAAATGTTGGGCTTTCTCCTGTGAAACAAGACAAGACAACATACTTCAGGTCAGTCATCTCTTTTCCTCACTGGTTCTTCAGCTACTAACATTCCTGCAACTGCAGAGTGAGAAAGAATATCACACAGTAAAAGGTACTGGGAAACAGGAGTTATTATGGTGGTATTCTCAAGAGGAAATTCATTCTCATGATGATATCTTGCTGGTCCATTCATTAGGCAGGTGGTGAGGTCACAGATAGTTGTACATAGGTGTACACATAGGTGTAATTCAGCAGCATTAGAGGAGGCCACCATGGTGTGATACATACAGGGTTGTTTTCTAAGAAACTGATTTAAGACTTTAAAATGTTACAAAAAATAAAATAAAATCCACAATCTTATTCTCTGGAGATGTTGCTAGAATTTTACACACCAAACCATCTGTTAGAAACTGTGAAGATGTATGGACCCTTGGTTTCCTTTTGTTCAGCTGAGGGAATACAAAAATCACAGCAGAACCAACATTGCAAAGGATGATGACTGCGAGTTAAATATATGATTCTGTCATGGTTAAAAGAGAAATCACAGAAAACAACTCTTCTTCATTGTGCATATTCAAGGCTTTATCTCTCCCCGCACTCCCACTTTCCCCTATTTCCTGTTTGCATTCCCTACTTCATTGTTTCTCAGTTGTACTTGACCAGAAAATTCATCATCCATGTTAGATTCTAACCAACCTCAGTACTTCTTCACATAGCGCATAGTTAAACTATGGAATTCACTTCCACAAGATGTAGTGATGGCCACAAATTTGGAGGGCTTTAAAGGGGATTGGACAAATTCATGGAGGAGTCAATGGCTACTAGTCCTGATGGCTATATGCCACTTCCAGTCTCAGAGGCAGTATGCCTAAGTACACTAGTTGCTGGGGAACTTGGGTGGGAGGGAGCTGTCTCACTGAAACATCCTGCATGTGGTTTTCCCGTGAGCAGTTGGCTGGCTACTGTGTGAACAGAATGGTGGACTAGATGGACCCTTGGTCTGATCCAGCATGGCTCTTCTTAATTTGCAGGTTTCCATTGCATACAAAAATGTCATATTTAAGAATTTTCTATTAATTTTGGAATGGATCACACACTTCTGAGCATGCACAGTCTGTATCTAAACAACACTATTTCTGCACATGCTCCGAGTTGGTTGGATTAACATTTTTCTTGCTTACAGTAAACTGTGACAATGTCACATCTCTCTCTTCCTTTCATTGGATTGGATTTGGGTGGTTGTTGTTTGTACAGTACTTCCTTTTATTTTGTTTAGTAAGGGCACAATCCTATTGTGATGCCCGCGAGCCCCTGAACTTGGAGGCTTACGGGCATCCAATGAAGAGCAAGAGGAACGCCAGAGGCGATCTTCATCTTCCTGTCCTCCTGCCCTGCATTTTTCACTAAATGGACTCCCCCCCCCATTTAACTAGAGCAAGTTTAGTGGGGAGGAACAGAGGCTAGCTTGTATCCTGGCCTCTCCGGTCTCCTCTCACCCACCTCCTGAAATGCCCTTTCCCCCCGCTCTGAGGTTGCTTTGCAGAGCAGCCGGCACAGTTCTTTCCATGCCAACTGTGAGGGGTCGGAGCTCCGGTCCCCAGCTCCAAGGTTAGAGTGCTGTCTTTGACCTTGGATATGGGAATCCACAATATCCTATGGCCCCTCAGATGCTGTCTAGGAGCCATAGGATTGCTTCCTCAGTAAACCTGAACTTACTGCTGCTGGTGGGTGGAGCATTTATTCTGTGAGAGTCCATGTAAAAACAACCAATCAGAGGGGTACATAATGACATCATGACGCAGTACAGATTTCCAAAATACAGCTGCCAAGAGGTGTTTTATATTGCTCATGCACAAAAGCTAATTTACGTGGAACAAGAGTTCAGTTTAAAGAAGGACTCTCATCCAAGCTTATATGGGTGAGTTTGTTATTATCCAGGGAAATAACAATTTCATCCAGGATAAGTTCACCCATCACTACATACACCATACCATAACTAAAACATATCATATGTTTTATGTTTCTAACGTATTTTAAAATGTTAGATGATAGGTTACCTCTGAGCCAAAATGTGATTCAGATTTTTTTAAAAATACAGTAATACCTTGGATTGAGAGCATAATTCGTGCCGGAACCGTGCTTGTAATCCAAAACACTCTTATATCAAAGCGAGTCTCTGGCGGGTGTGAGCGGGGCCGATTTCAGCCCGTTACGCCCGCTCGAGGCGAGCGGTTACAACCCTACACATGTATTTCAAGACGTCACTTGTTTATCAAGTCAAAATTTATTTTAAAAATTTGCTTGTCTTGCAAAACGCTCTCAGACCAAGTTACTTGCAATCCAAGGTATTACTGTATATAAATAAAATAAAATCACAAAAAAAACAAGTCTATGTGTTTAGGATTATGCTGTGAGTCCCAATGAGCTTACACAGGAATTTGCTTCAGATGACAGCCTAATTATTTATTATTTATTTACCGGTACATTTATTAATTGCCCATCTGGCCGGCAACCAGCCACCCTGGGCGATGTACATAGGCTAAAAACAAGATAAAATACATTTAAAACATTATAATTTTTTAAAAAAATCTTAACCCACCCCATATCCCTGACTGAACAGCCAGGATTTTAATGAACGGCGGAAGTTCAGCAGAGAGGGGGCATGGCGGAGGTCACTCGGGAGAGAGTTCCACAGCCTGATCTTATCTACTGGCAATTGATATTTGAGTTGGACAGGATAGTTAGAGTCACTAACCTCTACCCTTTTCCATTTCAGCCTGAAGGCCAGTCTACAACACTGCTGCAAGGAACTATACAGATCCCAAGTGGATAGATAGAGATGGTGTGGCCCTGTTACTTCATTAACTCTTATACCTACTTGTATTGGTTTGCTTTCTGCTAAACTGCTGGGAATACGTGGGATCATATCTATGTCTAGGGATGTGCACGGAGCTCGATTGGGGTGGTGGTGGTGGAAGTCCAGCAAACATGCTGGGCTCGACTGCCTGAGCTCCGCTCACCCTTCCCCCAGCTCATCTCACATTCTTGCAATCCGAGCAAGGGAAGCAACTCTGTTTAGATAGAAAACGGCCTAATTTGCACAAATTAGGCTGTAATTTGCACAAATTAGGCTGTTTTCTATGTAAACAACATAGTACCGGGGACCCAGAAGTCCAGCAAGTGCCTCAGCTGGCACTCGCACTTGGCTTGGCTCACGCGAGTCAAGTGGCAGGCAGGTCGCCCATCCCTAGTTGCATCACATAGTTCTGGTGTAGCTGTGGCATAGCAGTTACTGGCATAAGAAGGACCATAGGATGGGCCTGTCTGTCCCTCATTATGAGCAACAGCTGCTTCCATTATACATGAAATACCTCCTTTGCTATTAATATTCATGGCAATGGTCTTCATCTGAACCTGATTTTATTCACCACTTCCTTAAAAACCTGGCTGCATATCAAATATTGATTTCTAGTGAGACATAAATCTCCCAAATTCCTCCCTAAACATAGATTCATCAAGGGAAAAGGGATCAGAGACAGAATACGCCAGCACAGCTTCTAACACCTGCCATTTTTGTGCCTGCTCCTCCTCCCAAATGTGGGCTGCGCACGGAGTAAATAGGAGGGTGTGAGAGTATTAGATCCTTTTGGGGAGTTTGCCACTATGCCATTTCCTCTGTGTTCCATGGGAAGAAGGCAAGTTCTGAGTGACTCTACTAAGGAACCTCTTCCACTCCCTCACAGAGGGAAACTGGTATGGAAGAGCGATGATGTGGGTGATCTCAGAGCAAATACATTCACTGGCTTAGACACACACACAGCCTGATTGCTCCTGCTTAGCGCCCACTAGCACAGGAGTCACCAACATGAAGCCTGTGGGAGCAGTGGCACCCACCAAGACTCCCCTGCATTCCCCCCCCACACTTTCCCCAGCTCCAAACTGTGATTCTCCCACCCCTCACACTGCCTACCTTAACCCTGCACTGCCTAAGCCCTAAGAAGGAAGTCAGCAGATCAGGTGCTGATCAGGTCCCTCAGGTGGTGCTGAGGTGAGGTAGGCAAGGGTGAGGATTGTGGCTAGGAGCTGGGGAAGGTGCATGAAGGGTGAGGAAGATGTGGGGGGGGGGCAAAAGAGAGATTCCAGGTGGGGGGGCAGAGAAAAGGAAAGTGGTGGCAGTTGGCAGAGGCGGGGTGGGTGGGGGGAGAAAGAAGAAAGAGGCAAGAAAAGTGGGAATCCAGAAAAGAAATGTCCATGGGCCCAGATGACAAATGTTCCTGCAGGCCCAAAAAAGATTGCCTACCCCTGCATTAGCATGAGCAGTAAGCAAAAACCAGAAATGGAAAGCTTACCATGATGTCAGAACCCAGCATCCTGTCTTGTTGTGCTCTTTTATAAGCCACTGTGCATGTGGTTGTCAGTTGTTTGCCTCTTTTTAAGATAACAATGTGACAGCTGCAGCTCCATCACAATTACAGACTCTGAGCTGATTAACTCTGAGAGTTTTAATTGATTAAATGTGCATGATTTTGCAAATAAAATTAAAAAAGAACACCCAGTAAAAATAATTGTAAAGGAGGGAAATGTATTTTGTGGCACATGCTTGTCACAGTGCAAATCATTTTAGAAGAGACATTTGTGTAAGAGAAGCAGGAATGCCTCTTCTAAGCAGGAATGCCTCTTCTAAGATGGAGCCATCAATCTCAAATGATACTCCTAATTTTCTCTTACTGTTTTTTCCCCAAAGAATCAAGTAGATCATATTGATATAAATTGTAGTAAGCATCTGTATTAAGCATTAAATTAAAGCAGCTTTTTTATTTTTATTTTTGGAGCAAGGCTCACATCCTCAAACTGCAAGCTTCACAATAATTTAATATATGCTGCAATATTCTGGAACAATTTATTGAAGGACCAATACACCTATGAGATGTGTGTATTGTGTGCATGTGTGGGGGTGGGAATGAGACACCACAATTCAGCCTAATACTGAATATGACTTGCCGAGTTCTTCATGATTACTGAATCATAGCTTTGAAGCGATGGAGACTAGAAGCAATTTTAAAATATTTGTGGGGAGGCAAAAGAAAGTGTTGGATAACTGGCTCTGAAATGGCAATATGAAAGACATCATAGTGGAAATAGAGTATTAGATGAGAAAGAACAGGCTAAAAGAGGTATGTATCCATATGCAGTGCTGGCTGGGGCATGCTGGGAGATGTAGGCCAAAAACATCTGGGGACCCAAGGTTGGAGAACACTGCAGTAGAGGCGGGTGGCTCCAGTGTCAGTGGGGCTGTGTATCCACTCCAGATTTTACTATGAACTTTAAATGAGCTATCCATGGTGCAGAACCATAGCCCCCAAATAGGTTCAGCACCATGGATAGTTCCTTAATAGTTCAGAGTAAAATCTGGAGTGGATACACAGCCCTGCTGACATTGGAGCATTCTGCCCTCTTCTGTCCATATGTCTTACATGCATTACAAGAATATCAATATTTTATTCAACCCTTTTTGGCTGGTTGCTTATTGATAAGGTTCAAATCCTATAAATTGCATGATTAACTAGTTGCTCTTCAGGAATGAAGGAAACGATATGAATAAGTGCATGCTATTAGTCTTAATTGACAAATAGCTACTGCTGTCCTCTTCCATGAATGTCTCAGCGTTTTTAAAAGCCATCTGACCAAATGGTCATTACCACATGTTCTGGAAATGAAAACCAATCTCTGCTCACTTTGCTTAGCTGGTTCTAAAATAGATGCTCTGGTATATCACACAACCCATAACTAGTATCTCCATGGAATTTTAGCCCCGGACGTTTTCAGCTTGCTAGGTTTCCATGGCTAGTGTGAACCTCAGCAATGTCTGCAGTCAGTTTAACCCCCCCCCCCCAATTCTTAGGTGATTTACAGTGCAGTTCTATACATATCTGGGGAATACTGCCTTACCATGAAAGAGCTGAGTGTTGCATGCAGCCCGTTTGTTCCCACCTGCCTCCTCCCGCTAGTGTGAGTGGCTAATCTAACCAGAAACCAAAAACTTACCATGACATCCAAACCAAGATCCTTGTTCCTAATGTTGTTTAACATCTGTATGAAGCCATTGAAAGTGGTCACTAGGGGATTTGGAGCAAGGTACCATCAATATGCTGATGACACACAGCTCTATCTCCCCATGACATCTGAATCAGGTGCGGCTGTGCAAGTCCTGGATCAGTGTCTGGATTCAGTGATGAGCTAGATGAGGGCTGAAACTTGGCAAGACAAAGGCCATGTGGCAGACTAGTTCCTGAGTTTCTGAATGGGGTTGCACTCCTGAAAGAACACATCTGAAAGGCAGGTGATTGGAGAGGGGTGGGGGTTGATCTGCCCTAATTAGTTTAAATAAGGGTAGGCAACTTGTGGCTCTCCAGATGTTTTGGCCTACAACTTCCATAATCTGTAGCCAACAGAGCCAATGGTGAGGGATGATGGGAGTTGTAAACCAACACATCTGAAGTGCCACAAGTTGCCCACCCCTGATGTAACTATATTATTGTTAGAAGGCTTGAATGGTTAGTAGACTCAACAGAAAGGCAGAATAACAATATTCATGAAAATAAATACGTTATTGACAGAGATGATGTCACTAATTAAACTAGCCTAAGTCATATGTCCTGTTTTCAGCCATCTGGTACAAATCTCCGAATGTGAAGTTGCTGAGGCCAATGCCAGTCACTTTCCACATAGATTTTAGTGGCAGGTGCATTAGTCAGTTACATTGCAGGAGTCATTACACTAAGCTTATTCCAATTGCAACTAATGTTTATTGATGAGTCTTGACATTAATTAAATCTCACTGTTATGTGCTTCCAATATTTTTCTGCCTACCTAGCTGAGGAAAGGAGTAGAGCTATCAAGACTGTATCAGCACAATTACAAGAAAGAGAAAGACAATGGAAGTTCCCATTAAAAAATACTTCAAGGAGTTATGTCTTTCTAATCAGGACAAGAGAGCACTATATGTATGGCAAGCACACCACTATTAATTTTAACAGCATTTAACTTGGAAAAAGTGGCCAACATATAAAAGACTAAATAAAACCCTGCCTTCATCTAGCTTAATATCAGCCTAGGCCAGTTCAGATGTAGCAAGAAGCTGTGCTTTGTTGTTACATGAACAAGCTGTCAGAGGCCTTAGACTTGCACAATCCACCCTCCCCTTCACACATGAGTGGCAGCGATTTACAGCTTACGTTCCTAATTTACAACAAACTGTTGTTAGTTGCTGTTAGGTATGGGATAATAAGCAAGGCTTGAGGTCATTGAGGTTCTCCAAGGTCCCATTCATAGCCCAGTCTGCCTTGTTCCTGTGCAAGGATGTAAACTTTTTGTGGTTGTTCAAAAAGGAAAAGCATGCATTTGGGTGTGCATTTTTAAAAGCACGCATCCAAATGTATACTCCCCCCCATTGACTCAGTCAGGCGATCACTCGTGACCAAGTAAGATTGTCTTCCAGGATAAAAAAGAAAATTTACAAAAAGGAGATTTTAAAAGGAGGAGAATTCTAAAGAAAATTGTGTAGACTCTAGCGATGGGTCCGTAAGTGACTGTGGAGGCCAATTCTAGATCTACACAGCTTCCCACAGTGAGGACACAGGTTACCAGATGGAAGATGGTCTTGTAAAGGATTCATTTGACGTGCTTTTTGCTTAGCACGTTCCTCCCTTTCACCTTGCACTCGAGCTTCTTCAAAGTCCATAGAACCTTTGTGAAAGGCCAACCTCCACTTAGATTGTTCATGGGCCAGAGCTTCCCAGTTTTTAGATGCCACTGCCTACTTGCTTACTGGATCTCTCTGCCTGTCAGGGAAGCAAGTGGTAGCAATGATGAAAAAGAGGATGAGGAACAACAGCAGCTGTTGCCAATGGCAGTGAGAAGGCAGACTTCATGAGGGAGGCGGGCACTGAGGGTGTCTTGCCCAAGAACCCTGAAAAACCTGGAACCTATATGGTTTGTGTGTCCCCTTGTGTCAGAAGTACAATGCTTGGGCACAAGTAATAGGATCTTTTTCGCGATTGTACCCAAAATGTGATCTAGATTCCCAAGAAAGGTTCACCTGGCCTCATCACTGCCTGCTTTTAGACTGGTGTGGATACAGTTTTATTTTCATTAAAAAAAACTGTGCCTGGTTAAAGGACAACTGACCAATAGCTTATATATTCTCTAATTTGTTGAAAACCATGGTTCTTGAGATTCTTGTATACATCATGCTAGCTACCATATTCACCAAATGAATCTGTCATTTAATATAAACAGGTTCCCCTGTTTTCCTCTGATAAATACTATAGGACACGGGCAGTTGTCATTGTCATCATCATCATCTTTTTCATACAAAGAGAGTTTTTTGACATAATGCTGCTGGAATTCATCATTCTGCTTCCAGGTACTTGAGGATGAGAGCAGAGGCCAGCCTGCAGAGGACGAATTACCAGGCACCCAACGTGACAGCGAGCAAGAGGCTGAAGGTCAGTCAAGTGCAGGCAATCAAACCAAGGCCTACAGCAAGAGAAAGAGAAGAGTACTAGTAGTGGGAGACTCCCTCCTGCGGGGGATCGAAGCCAAAGTATGTCGTGAAGACCCATGGACTCGCCAGGTGTGCTGTCTCCCCGGGGCACGGAATAAGGATGTGACAGAGCAGCTGCCGAGGCTCATACAGCCCACCGACACATACCCCTTTCTTCTCATCCACGTGGGTACAAATGATACTGCCAAGCGGAGTTACAAAGAAATCACGGCAGACTTTGAAGAGTTGGGAAGGAAAATCAAGAACTTTGGGGCCCAGATAGTCTTCTCATCCATCCTTCCAGTACTTGGAAGAGGAATAGAAAGGGAAAGAAAAATACTCTGAGTGAATGACTGGCTACGAAGGTGGTGCCGATGTGAGAGATTTGGATTTCGGGACCACGGGCTACACTTCCTGGAAGATGGACTGCTGGCAAAGGATGGATTACACCTCACAA
The DNA here is from genome assembly GCA_021292165.1 of Shinisaurus crocodilurus. Lineage (NCBI taxonomy): Eukaryota > Metazoa > Chordata > Lepidosauria > Squamata > Shinisauridae > Shinisaurus > Shinisaurus crocodilurus. Next base: position 25,420,767 of record CM037876.1, on the reverse strand, counting down.
GGACTGGGAAGAATGTGTTTGGCTGGGAAGAATGTGTTTCAGGAACTTAATCAGGAGGGCTTTAAACGGAATCCAACAGGGGAAGGAGACATAAACTCAGCGGTACCAATGGAAGAAGGCCTCTGTGCCACAACGGAGAGAACAGCTCCAGCGGTGCCCAATGATAGTCTACCACAAAATGTAGGGAAAAAGTCGGACTATAAAGCACATAGTCTTCGATGTCTCTATACTAATGCCCAGAGTATGGGCAACAAACAGAACGAACTTGAATTCTTGATACATGAGGGCAAATACGACTTGATAGGGATAACTGAAACCTGGTGGGATGACTCCCATGGCTGGAATACAGCAATTGAAGGGTATAATTTGTGCAAAAGGAACAGAAGCAACAGAAAGGGAGGTGGAGTTGCTGCTGTATGTTAAAGATACATACCTCTGCACAGAGATACAGGAAGAGGAGCTTGGCAGCCCCATTGAGAGCATCTGGGTTAAAATAAAGGGGGCAAAGAATAAAATGGACATGGCGGTTGGAGTCTACTACTGACCACCCAATCAAGGAGAAGACGAGGATGAAACTTTTGAAAAGCAAATTACAAATGTTTCAAGGAGGCATGATGTGGTAGTAATGGGTGACTTCAATTTCCCTGATATCTGTTGGGAGACTTATTCAGCCAAACATGGCCCCTCCAAGAAATTCCTGAGTTGTGCTGCTGATAACTTCCTCCTACAGAAAGTGGAGGAAGGAACTAGAGGATCGACTATCCTTGACCTGATTATAACCAACAGAGACGAGTTAGTGGATAAAGTGGCAGTTTTGGGAACTCTGGGGGAAAGTGACCATGTTATACTTGAGTTCTTGATTCTAAGGGAAGCAAAAGCTGAGTGTAGCCAAACGTGTACCCTGGATTTTAGGAAAGCCAATTTTAACAAACTCAAAACAATGATAAGTAAGGTCCCATGGCAAGCGACTCTAATGAGAAAAAGAGCCCAGGATGGAAAATAAAGGAAATTTTAAAGGCACAATTGCAAACAATTCCCACAAGGAAAATAGGCAGAGGGCAACGGAAGAAGCCTCATCTTGAGTACTGCGTCCAGTTCGGGGCACCACACTTTAAGAAGAACGTAGACAAACTGGAGAGGGTTCAGAGGAGGGCAACAAGGATGATAAAGGGACTGGAAACAAGGCCCTATGAGCCCTATGAGGAGAGACTGAAAGAACTGGGCATGTTTAGCCTTCAGAAGAGGAGACTGAGGGGAGATATGATTGCACTCTTCCAGTACTTGAAGGGTTGTCACACAGAGGAGGGCCAGGATCTCTTCTCGATCATCCCAGTTTGAAGGACACAGAATAATGGGCTCAAGTTACAGGAACCTAGATTCCACCTAAACATCAGGAAAAATTTCCAGACTGTCAGAGCAATAAGACAATGGAATCAACTACCTAGGGAGGTGGTGGGCTCTCCCACTCTGGAGGCATTCAAGGTGCGGCTGAACAGCCATCTGTCAGGGATGCTTTGACCTGGATTCCTGCATTGAGCAGGGGGTTGGACTCGATGGCCTTGTAGGCCCCTTCCAACTCTACTTTTCTATGATTCTATGATCAAACCTGAAGTTATACAGGCAACCTTAGTTTTGTTCCCTCTGCATTTTCATTATATGACGGTAGTTAATTACATGATCACTTTCATTTTCTGCTTTAGCTAAATATAGTTATAGTAATATAGTTAGGGTACTGTTATCTATGTTTTACAATTGTTAATGAAAGAGGTAACACATATTGCTAGTGGACTGCTTCGTGTAGGACTAGATATGAGAACCCCAGTGTTGCTGAACAAATTGTGATTTTGTAGTTAAATCCTTATGCATGGCATACATAAGGCACAGCTAAAGTTTATAAAGCCAGCATATTTATTCCCAAAGTGGGAAAGACAGAAACACACAGATGGCTACCCACACCCCATTATTTTGGAACAGCCTTAGTTGAAACCATCAGCACTGCTTGGGAGTTAAATAGCATAATGGATCACAGGGCAAAGGATTCAGCCATTAGCTGCGGAGATATGCAATTTTTTTTTAATTTTAGAAAAGGCAGTTGCAGATTTGTTATTTGATTACCACAAGCAGATTGGCACTGAGTTCCGTGCCTAGGAATGTCCAGCATATCATTAACTTGATGGTACCAAGAAGTCTTATTCATGAAGAAGTGATGACAGATCTCTGTAGAAGCCTACTAGAAACATAGGTACAAATGGTACCGACACTGAATAATTATAACAAGCGAAGGCACATTCATGAAAAATGCATAAGCATTCCCAGGATATACAGAACCGGGCAAGTTTAGCCATGCACTCCCTCTCGAATCATAGTGATTTTGTTAGGGTTTGGACAACAGGCGTATTAAATGGAACTATTATTACTGCTATTACATATTATCTTTCATTAGATTTTCCCCCATGTTCCTGGTTTTTTGGTCATCTTCATCTTACTTTATATTCAGTAATAATAATAAAGGTGTTGGTGTGTTGTTGTTTTTAAAAAGCAATGAATATCATGGCCGCCACACCATAAAGGCGTATACATCTGTGGGAAAATAAACATTTCAGCCAAGATTTATTTATTTATTTGTTGTATTTCTGGATCACCCATCTGGCCGGCAAACCAGCCACTCTGGGCGATGTACAACATGATAAAATACATTTAAAATACATGATATAAAACATATTTAAAACAGTATAACTTTTAAAATCTTAACCCACCCCATATTCCCGCCTGAATAACAATGTTTTTAGTGAGCGGCGGAAGCTCAACAGAGAGGGGGCATGGCGGATGTCACTAGGCAGGGAGTTCCACAGTATGGGGGCCGCCACAGAAAAGGCCCTCTTCCTAGTCCCCACCAGTCTAGCTGCTCTGGCTGAAGGGACAAGGAGAAGGCCGTCTGTGGCAGATCTCGTTGAGCTGCCACAGACCTACTTGGTGTTGCTGGAGATGCTCCTTGAGATAAACTGGACCGGAGCCATATAGGGTTTTAAAGGTCAAAACCAACACCTTGAATTCGGCTCGGCAAGCAACTGGTAGCCAGTGCAGCTCCTTGAGCACTGGCGTGATGTGATCCCGCCGGCGGCTGCCTTTAACCAGGCGAGCCTGCCGCGTTCTGTACTAGCTGTAGCTTCCGAACCATCTTCCAGGGTAACCCCACGTAGAGCACATTAGAGTAGTCTAGGCGAGAGGATACCAAGGCATGAACCACTGATGGGAGCAGGTGATTAGGAAGGTAGGGGCGCAGCTGCCGTATCAGATGGAGTTGATACAGCGCTGACCAGCTCACAGCTGCCACCTGAGCCTCCATGGACAGCTGGGAGTCTAGAATGACCCCAAGCTGCGGACCTGGTCCTTCAGGGGTAGATGAACCCTATTCAGCACCAGGTCAACATCCCCTAACCTCCCCTTGTCCCCCACCAGAAGTACCTCGGTCTTGTCGGGGTTCAGCTTCAGCATGTTCCTTCCTATCCAGCCAGCCACTGACTCCAGGCACTTGGACAGGGTCTCAACGGCCAACCTCGGTGAGGACTTGAGAGAGAGGTAGAGCTGCGTGTCATCTGCATACTGATGACACTGCACCCCAAACCTCCTGATGATAGCTCCCAGCGGCTTTAGGTAGATGTTAAATAACATTGGGGAGAGGATGGAACCCTGCGGCACCCCACAAGTGAGCGGCCGAGGGTCCGAAGCCTCCTCCCCTAAGAACTACCCTCTGGAATCTTCCAGAGAGGAAGGACCGGAACCACTGCAAATTTACAGTGCCTCCCACGCCCAACCCCTCCAGGCGGTCCAGGAGGATACCGTGGCCAACGGTATCAAAAGCCGCTGAGAGATCGGAGGACTAGAAAGGAGCATTCGCCCCTATCCAAGGCCCTCCTCATATCATCCACCAAGGCGATCAAGGCCCTCTCTGTCCCATGTCCAGACCTGAAGCCCGACTGGCATGGATCTAAATAATCGGCTTCATCCAAGTGTGCCTTCAACTGAGCCCCCACCACTCGCTCAATCACCTTACCCAGGAATGGCAAATTGAAGACTGGGCGGAAGTTGTTCAGATCTTGGGGATCCAAGGAGGGCTTCTGCAGAAGTTGTCTTATTACTGCCTCCTTAAGGGCTGGTGGCATCACTCCCTCCTCGAGGGAGGCATTCACCACCGCCCTGATCCCTTCACCCAGTCTCTCCCTGCAGCTCATAATGAGCCAGGGCGGGCAAGGATCGAGCAAGCAGGTGGTCAGCCTCACAGATGAGAGCACCTTGTCCACTTCATCAGAAGGAAGAAGCTGGAACCGATCCCACAAAACCGATCTGCCATTGGTCTCCTCCCGCTCACTCCCTATATCCATGACGCACGAAATCCCACTCCTAATCTGATCGATTTTATCTGCAAAGTGCTTTGCTAAAGGTTCACAGGAGGCTTTAGACTGTTCCATTGGGTCCGGAGCGACTGGACCGATCAGACTCTGGACCACTTGGAACAGTCTCCTGGGGCAGCACTCCACAGACGCAATGGAGGCAGCATAGAAATTCTTTTTTGCTGCCTTCACCGCCACCCGGTAGGCTGAAGATGCAGCTCTAACCCATGTTCGATCGTCTTCAGAGCGAGATTTACGCCATCGGTGCTCTAGCCTTCTAGAGAAAGATAAGCATAGCAAGAAGTTCCCACTGTACTGAGTGTTGGGTAGGTCTCGGCTGTATTCCTATGCTCAAATGCAGTGACCACTATGATCAAATATGATTCAGTATGGTAAATTCTGAAAGGTTGACCAGGCTATGTAGATAGCACAGAGGAATATGTACTCAGATTTATCAGATTTTGGATAGGTTTGTCACAAAACACCCACCCTCAATTTGCATTTCACCAAATTTCTGGTGTGGGAGACTGAAATATGCCAAATGATTCAGGAGGTGAAGGAAGGCTGCACGTTTATCTTATGACTGTTCTCTAGTGTTGCAAGCAGTAGTCCTCCCTTCCTTGAGCTTTTCTACACAAGGCATTTATTGTGCTCTCATCATTCCCTACTCATGGTTGTTTACAAGTTCTTTACATAATGTTGTGACCCTCCAGCTTTGCTTCTGCTTTAAAACAGCACTCGGCGAGTTTTTTTTACAGCAGGGAAAATGCAGTATTATTTGTTAATGTGAACCCAACACTGTTTCCACTTGTGTTATTGCACTATTCCACTATACCACAGTGCCACCTAGAGGTTATGTAGCAGAAAAGCAGGAAAGGAAATGCCCTTCGTGTAGTGCTCAGATCTCAATTCTGCGATGAAACCGAAAGTAGATAGAGTGGATTAACAGCCTTGTGTAGAAAGCCTCATAGTCTGGGGCAGGGCAAAATCTAGTTTAACTGGCTGACAAGAGCTCTGTTGGCAGCTGCTAGTGTGTGGCCTCCAGTCAGATGGAAGATCCCATTTCCAACCCCTCTCCTGCTTCTCATTCAATGTGGGGAAATTTGGGGGGGGGGGATGGAGCAGGCAGACCAGCCCATGTGGCAGTGCAGTCTCTCCACAGATATATTTGAAGAACACCTGAATAGGGCATATGAGCATTCCACTTGTATGCACATAGGCCCTTCTACATGTACAGATGATGAATGCGTGGACGGGAACAGCATTTGTAATGGTACTTCTCCGTACCCACATTCATTCTACATGTGATTTAATCATATGAAAAAGGCTCTTGCTATATGAACCATGGGCTCTTTGCTAGGGATGTATGAGAAATTCATTTCAGTTTGTTTTTGAGCAGGATTGACTGAATTTGCTCCTTCCAGACTGAACATAGACTTGGATGCAATCTGCGGTTGAAGTCCATACATTTCCAAGCTTGCAATTTGATTCACGGTTGGGGGGGGGGATGTTTGGCAGCATGTATACGTTTGAAAAATGTGCATTAAAAATTGTGTACTTTTGAAAAATCTGTGTAAATATGCTTTAAACAATGGGAGAAGAATGAGTATATTTCAAAAATGTGCTCAGTTGATGCGTGCATTTGGAAAAATATGCACAAAAACACAGACAGCTTTTCATGTGAAAAGTAAAAAAACAAAGCTCACAATCTGATATGGACTCAAGTCGGAACAAGCATTGAGATGGAATTCGGAGAACTTCGGTGAGCTCAAGTTTTGCTTATTTGCACGTCCCTAGTTATGGTCTTGACTCTTAAGTCTGTAATAGATTTCATAGATCATAGAGTTGGAAGGAGCCTATGAGGCTATCGAGTCCAACCCCCTGCTCAATGCAGGAAACTAGGAGGGGTCTCCCATCCAAGTAACAACCAGGCCTGACCCTGCTTAGCTTTCCACGCTCAGACAAGCTGAGCCAGCAGGTTATGCATTCTGAAAGTGCAGTTTCCTTTCAGTATGAGAGGATTTGGTTCTTGGTCTACAATAGCAATTCATTGCGAGGTTTAATTAGGTTTGGTAAAAAGAGCAAAGTTTTGCAGTACTGGAAAGAAAACAAAAATTATCTTGGGAGCAGAAATACAGAAACTCATTTGGCGGGCTAGGATTACCTAGTTTTAGGGGGTGAAAGCAGTGATATTATGCCCAGCTGTGCATAATACAGATGAGAAAACAAGCTTAGTTAAAAGGGATCCTGAATTAAACTTTGCCCAGTTCTTGAACCGAAGTGATGAATCCTCTGAGAGATCCCCCACCCCCTCTAATTAGAACGTCCCTGTAAGCATGAAGGTTGCAAGGTCAAAATCACAAATTTTAAGCATATGCACAATTTTTGTTTACATTTTCACATTTTAAAAAAGCATTGGCAGATGCTGGGTGTCCCTGGGGCCCCGGCAATCAAATGTGCATTCCAAGGACCTTTTGCTCTATTTCACATAAGATTTGCATATAAAGGATTTAAGTCGATGCATCTTACAGAAACTCCTAAAGGCTCTGGTCCAAAGTCAAGGAGCATGCAGACGTAGCTTGGCTTCATCACTTGGCATAAAACCATGAATAAATTATTTCAGGGCAATTATAGTTATGGGACTTGACAGTATATTCTAGACATCATCAGCAAACTGAACTGCCACTCTTTTTTCTGGTGCTTTGTGTATTGCTTTGATATTAGGTGGGGATGTACAAGAATTTTGTTTCGATTTGTTTTTGACCAAAGCTTGTGAACACATTTTTCAGACAAAGCTCACATATTCATTAGAAAAATGCACACTTAAAACATATGCATTTCCATGCTTTATTCAGTGGGGTGGGAAAGTGTGTATTTGGGTGTGTGCTTTAAAAAAATGCACTCCCAAATGCCCACGTTTCCCATTTGAACAACAACAACAACAACAACAACAACAGAAGTTTGCATCTGGGGATTGGAATGAAGCAGGCTGAGCTTCAAGATGGAACTCAGAGGACCTCAATGAGCTTAAGAGCTCAAACTAAAGTCTCACATTTATTTTTTCATCCAATTCTTGGAGCTATATTTTATGCATTAGGCAAAGGCAACTCAATTCAGGTTTGCTACGGAGTATACAGCCAACAGAGAGCTGCAGCCTGCCATGATTCCCTGACAAGTGTACCTATGTGATACACATTTCTGCACAGCACAGTTGTTTTGTCACAATCACAGTCCAATTTTTAGGTCTATGCTTAAAATATCTCAGGTGCACACACAGATTACATCGTGGTCTGCATCCTTCTCTTTCATTGTTTTATTATTTGATTGTTTATAAAAAAGAAAACACTCAGCAGGTCAAATACTGGCCAAAAAAGTATGGTTTTCACATAGTAGTTGAAGGCCACCAAAGAAGGTGCAAGGTGAGCCTTTCTAGGGATGGAGGGCCAAAGCCTCGGTGCAGCCACATAGAAAAACCCATCCCCCATATCCCCACGAAATACAATTCTAATTTTGGCAGGAGAAGAGCTGAGCTTCTTCTGAAGATCTTAATGAATGAATGGGCTTATATGGTAGAGGTAGAAGATGGTCCTTCAGATGGTTCTGTTGACTGAGCCCTCAAAGCTCATAAGCCCCCGAACTCGGAGGCTTATGAGCATCCAGTGCAGAGTGGAGGAGGTGATCTCCACCTCCCTGTACCTTCCACTCTGCATTTCAGCTAGATGGCCTATTTCAGCCATCTAGCTGAGATGCTTTGGAGGAGGAGGAGGAGGGAAGGAGGCTAGATCACTGTCAGGATACCTCATATACACCCCCTTTGCCCCCTCTCCCAGGTTGATTTCCCAGGCTGATTTCCGGTCCAGCTTATCTCAAGGAGTGCCTCCAGCAACACCAAGTAGGCCGCTCAACAAGGTCTGCCACAGACGGCCTTCTCCTTGTCCCATCAGTCAGAGCAGTCAGGCTGGTGGGGACTAGGAAGAGGGCCTTCTCTGTTGCAGCCCCCAAGTTATGGAACTCCCTCCCCAGTGACCTTCGTCATGCCCCCTCCTTGATGAACTTCCGCCGGGCTTTAAAAACATGGCTTTTCAGGAGGGAATATGGGGTGGGTTAGGTTTTTTTTTTTTAAAAAAAACTTATATTTTTAATTGTGTTTTAATTATGTTTTAATGTAGTTTTAATTGTGTTTTATTGTATTTTAATGATTGTAGAATCATAGAATCATAGAAAAGTAGAGTTGGAAGGGGCCTACAAGGCCATCGAGTCCAACCCCCTGCCCAATGCAGGAATCCAGGTCAAAGCATCTCTGACAGATGTCTGTCCAGCTGCACCTTGAATGCCTCCAGACTGGGAGAGCCCACCACCTCCCTAGGTAGTTGATTCCATTGTCTTATTGCTCTGACAGTCAGGAAATTTTTCCTGATGTTTAGGTGGAATCTAGGTTCCTGTAACTTGAGCCCATTATTCCGTGTCCTGCAAACTGGGATGAACGAGAAGAGATCTTTGCCCTCCTCTGTGTGACATCCCTTCAAATACTGGAAGAGTGCGATCATATCTCCCCTCAGTCTCCTCTTCTGAAGGCTAAACATGCCCAGTTCTTTCAGTCTCTCCTCATAGGGCCTTGTTTCCAGTCCCTTTATCATCCTTGTTGCCCTCCTCTGAACCTCTCCAGTTTATCTATGTCCTTCTTAAAGTGAGGTGCCCAGAACTGGACGCAGTACTCAAGATGAGGCCTAACCAGTGCCGAGTAAAGGGGAATTATCACTTCCCGCGATTTGGAAGCTATACTTCTATTAATACAGCCCAAAATTGCATTTGCCTTCTTTGCAGCCACATCGCATTGCTGGCTCATATTCAGTTTGTGATCTACCACAATTCCAAGATCCTTCTCACTTGTAGTATTGTTGAGCCAAGTGTCCCCCATTCTGTAACTCTGCATTTGGTTTCCTCTCCCTAGGTGCAGCACTTGGCATTTATCCCTATTAAATTTCATTCTGTTGTTTTCAGCCCAGCGCTCCAGCCTATCGAGGTCACTTTGGATTTTGTTTCTGTCTTCCAGAGTATTAGCTGTTCCACCCAACTTTGTGTCATCTGCAAATTTGATAAGCATTCCCTGTACCTCCTCATCCAAGTCATTAATAAAAATGTTGAAGAGCACCGGGCCCAGGACCGAGCCCTGTGGTACCCCGCTCGTTACCGCTCCCCAGTTTGAGAAGGAACCATTGATAAGCACTCTTTGAGTCCGATTCTTTAGCCAATTGTGGATCCACCTGATAGTTGTTCCATCTAGCCCACTCTTAGCTAGCTTACTAATCAGGATATCATGAGGCACTTTGTCAAAAGCTTTGCTGAAGTCCAGGTATATAATGTCCACAGCATTCCCACAGTCCACAAGGGAGGTTACCCGATCAAAAAATGAGATCAGATTAGTCTGACAGGATTTGTTCTTGACAAATCCATGCTGGCTTCTAGTAATCACTGCATTGTTTTCAAGGTGCTTGCAGACTGACTTCTTTATAATCTGCTCAAAAATCTTCCCAGGGATTGATGTCAGACTGACTGGCCTATAGTTCCCAGGTTCCTCCTTCTTGCCCTTTTTGAAGATGGGAACAACATTTGCCCTCCTCCAGTCGTCTGGCACTTCACCTGTCCTCCATGATTTCTCAAAGATAATAGACAGTTTGTACATTGCCCAGGGTGGCCAGGTGGCCAGCCAGATGGGTGATTTAAAAATATAATAAATAAATAAATTCCTGGAGAGGCAGCTGCTGCAGTTCTTTCTGTGCCAGCTGCGAGGGGGGGTGGGGGGGATCAGAGTGTGGATATCCAGCTCTGAGGTTGGAGCTCTGTCTCTGATCTTGGATCTGGGAAACTGAATTATCCTATAGCCCCCTAGGTGCTGTCTATGGGGCCACAGGATCACTCTCTAAGGGCTTTAAAAGTCATAATCAGCACATTGAATTGAAACAATATATTATTTATTTAGCATTTTATATCTTCATCAGGACAACCCAGAAAATACTTATTGAAGGGCAATATGTAAATGCATTAAATAAATAGTCTGCTTTTCCTTTGAGCATTTGCTAGAACTGCTGCAATATCGTTGTATTTGCCTTGACTTGAACTTTGATGTCAATTAAGCTGGTATTAGGGAGTTTCATTTACAGTTTTAATCTTTCAAATGTCAACATACTAGACCAGTGATGGCGAACCTTTTTGAGCCCGAGTGCCCAAACTGCAACACAAAACCAACTTATTTATTTCAAAGTGCCAACACTACAATTAAACCTGAATACCGAGATTTTAGTTTTAGAAAAACAACTCATACAGTTGTCCGAACTAATTACGGTAACATCTTTTGTCTTTAAAGAAAAACACAATAACAGAGCTTTCAATGATACAGTTTTTTGTTGAAAAAAAAATCAACTCAAAAAATTATTATAGTACTACATTGTACACATAGCCTGAAGGGAATTTATACAAACTTTTTAAATAATTAGGCACATGTATTTTTGGATAAGGGATTCTCAACTTGTAATATGATTATATGCCAGGCTGAAAATGTATGGGGCAAGCTTTACTCCGTGTCCTTTCCCTGCTTCTACAGGTGTCAGATCAGTAAAAGTAAAAGTCAACCTGTACTAGGATGAGCAAGATAACAAGAAAACTAAACGTGCTTAACACATTTTAAACACACTTTATGTCTTGGACTGCAAACACTGCATTAGGTAAAAGTTTGCATTGGGCATGCTTTTGCACAATTAATGTGATTTTTGCTATTGCATGCATGCTGATAATTTGTCAAACCTTGGCTCATACTCCGTTAGTTTGAGAGCAACACATGCAGCACTCAGGTCAACTGTTAGGGCTTTACATCCAAGCCATGCTCTGTGCATCATTCTTCAAAATCTTTTAAATGTGATGACAATGTAGAAAAGAATTCTGTAACAGGAATTCTAGAATAAAATCATTCTGTTCCACACTGTGAGAAAGAACAAGATCATTAGTGTTTTGCAGAAGGGGACGGTCTTTTCGCGATCTGGTGACCAATGGCTCGAGTGCCCACAGAGAGGTCCCTGCGTGCCAGCTGTGGCACCCGTGCCATAGGTTCGCCATCACTGTACTAGACACAGGATAGCAGCCAATGATGACTGAGCAAGGTATAAGCATGCACAATGGGCTCAGTATGCATCATTTCCTCTGCTGCCAAATCCCTACACCATAGGTATGGGGCACATGCATTACTAGATTAATGCCACCGGGTTTGTTTGGGTAGCTTGTTTTAAAATAGGTAATAGCTCTTCAGAGATGAAATGCCCCCTCCCACAAATGTGCAAGCCCATTCACTGCTGGCAAATTGTGGATGGGATTTCATTGAAATGTTCAGGTAGGGTTGCAATTTTTGGAGGACACACATTTCATGTGATGGAAAGCTACCGGTACTTACTGCCACAGTAAACTCCTGCCCCCTTCTGGGCTAGAACCTTTCTCCCCTCCCTGCCTGGCATAGCAGTTTCTACGTAGAAGGAAATACAGCTGGGCAGTACCACATTTACAGAATGAGCCTATGGAGGTTGGGGTAGAGAGGAACCCATGCTGGAGAAACCATGAATTCCAAAGCAGAAGGGGTGGCTGTTTACCTTTTTTGGGGGTCAGGGTCCTCCATCATCCTTTGCTTCCCTCCTAGAAAATAACTAAGCCAGCTCCAGGGCTGGAGTAGTTCTTCTCCCTTCTCAGGGGCATGTTGAGGGAATGGGATGAGTGCTTTTGATTCAGCTGATCCAAGGTCTCCCCGATTCACCTGACATGCCCCTTTTACCCCCTACGGGGGAATGGTGAAATGAGGACGCCTCCAGTGGCAGACCTCCTTCTTAGCATGCAGACCTCCATCTACCTGGGCAGAGAAGGAGGTCCACAACAACCAACGACCCCTCAGCCACCCTCTTCAGGAGCATAGGATTGCTCTTTTAGACTGCTGCTGGGCATTAGTGCTTCAGTGAATTCCACAGAACTATATTTCAGAGTTCCCTCTACCATGCTTTAGAAATAATTGGTGACCGTAGTATTGTGCTTTAGGGTGTGAAATCTTGCACACTTCTGACTTCCATATGATGCCAGCACTTTGACAACTCTATACCCAGAATTTTGCTGTTTGAGAATTATAACAACAAATTCCTACTTTCATCACATTGTCTATAGCATTCTTCCAAGCCCTATCTACAGCATTCATTCAAGTGTACAAAGGAAGTATACGGAGGAAATATACAATTCCTCCATCACATTATCTCCACAGCATCCCTGAAAGTATTGCTGAAGTATCTTTGTGAAACACCCTCAGTGCTACTCACAGTGGTAGGCAAGTAATACATTTTATACATAAATAAATCCCTTGTGAAATTGAGGTAGGCCAAGGCATACAGAAGGGGAAACCAGTGAGTATCATCATGTCCAAACAGGAAATTGAACCTCAGTCTCTTATACGTATATTTTGAATTTTCTTGCCTTTCATAAAGAGTCAGCTATGGACAGTAAACTTGTTTAGTTTACTGTTTAAGGACTAAAGTGTTCCCAAATGAATGAATGAATGAATGTGATGATACAAGTACATTACCATTTTTAATGTCTGGCACTGATTTTCTCTACTCAGTTAAGGTGATTTTTTTTAAAGTGACAGCTGACAAGTAGGGATGTGCATGGAGCTCGACTGGAGGGGGTGGAAGTCCGGTGAACTTGCCGGGCTCGACCCCCTGAGCTCTGCTTGCCCTACCTTTTCCCCGGCTCGACTCATGTTCTCGCGAGCCAAAAGCAATTTCTGGGTTCCAGCGCTACGTTGTTCACACAGAAAATGGCCTAATTTGCACAAATCAGGCCGTAAGTTGTGCAAATTAGGCCATTTTCTACGTAAACAACATAGCGCCGGGGACCCGGACATCCATCCCTACCAAGCATAGCAGTTCCGTAGCTGAGAATATCTGCACATTTTCTGGTCCTGTGCTAAATATATATTGGTTGAAAAAACCTGAGAGAATGAATGATATTCACAGTTTTGGAAAGTTTCCCAGAGGAATTGCCTTTATGGGGCCTTTTCCCATTATTACATCCTCAATAGTGGAAGGAGAGAAGTGCATTATTCCTTCCCTTGTATTTTAATTGTCACAAACCCTGGAAATCTGTAGTTCATGGATGCTGTATTTTCATATTTGTGAAGCAATCTACAGTTTTAACAATGGGGGGATTTTCATACAATTTGCATTACAATACAATTCCAGCAGACAAAAAGCAAACTTGGTCATACTTCATATTTCTTTGAACTCTTAAACCATTTGTCATACTCTGAAGCAGGGAAAATGTTGCAAATAAGGTCTCTTCCCTCCCCCTCCTATGGTCCAGAGATAATGGGCTCATGAATTTTACTGGACAATTCTGTTTAGCTGTAGCCTCAGTGAACAGCTGAAAGTCAAGGATACTGTCACTTCCTCCCTTTTATTACTTTGTTTATTTCTGTAGAAAATGAGTTATATCACAACATTTTCCCTCTCCGTTTGCTTGGCTTGCACAATAGTTACATGCCCAGTGACTGTTCCCAATGCTTCTCCTTTCATTTAGCCGCTAAATATTAGCAGATTAAATTAAAATCTAATCCCAAGAAATGGCACACTGTTGATGGGAGTACTTGGGATTAGGATCACAGACTCTCTAAAAGTGCATCCATTGTGAATTTGGGGTCTTGGTTAGAGCCAATATATCAACACCATACTTTCTTCTACCTGAGGTGATGCAAGTAACAAGTAACTTCTGTATAATTTCCAAGACCATCATAAAGGCCATTTCAGAGACCATCTTATAAACATACTAGCTGGAATCCAAACAGCCCCACCTACAGTGCTTTCATCTTCAGTTCAGATACACAGTGCACAAGGGCAAGTGGCTATGGTAAGACGGGGATTGAAATGCCCTGGTAACGTACATGGCTCTAAGCAAGGGGCCTAAGCAATGAACTGGGGACCTCTATGGACTAGAAATTTTCAAACTTTCTATTTGTAGTGGAAACTTCAGCTTGGAAATGAGGAGAGAGGGGTAACATTGACTGCATGCAAGCCCATTCTGTACATTATGATTCTGTTTACCCTGCCTATTAATCAGAAATGAAGCCTGCAGTACAACCACAAGAAAAGATTCCATGACGATATTTTTGTTATTTCCACACAAGCCTCTTCATTTATTAAGTGGTGTCAATAAAGTAAAAGAACAAAACACCCCCCCCCAAAAAAAACACACACACACACATCAGGAACCTTTTCCATATGTGAAACCTCTACCTGAATCAAAACATGCAATTTTCCAATAAACTGAACTCCACAGAATTCACCAAGGTAAACTAAAAACAAACAAAAAACAATAAATGCGCACAAGGATCCCTTGGTATCATGTTGAGGACTGACCTTCGCTCTTCCCTTCTTTTTGAATATCTGGAACAGTTCGTTTTATTCAAGCTGTTGGAACATTTGTGCTATAATGCATCACATTAAAGCAACCAGCTGTGATGTTTAATTTAAGCTAAAAGTTTATGATCTACAACTACATAATATCTTCGGAAATGACTGATACTGTATGTTATAGCAGTACCCAAATGTGGAACTAAGTGCTTAGAAAACTTCACCCCGCTTCATCTGAATGGTCCTCTGTCATTAGTAGTTATTACTCATACCAAAATGTGCATTATAGTGAAGTGTCAATTTCAGCTTTTCTCTAAATTTAGATTTTGCTGCTTTGTAAGCTCTAGTTTCTTCTTAGATAAGTCCCACATATTGGGCTTCAGTATTGGATCATAATGTAGAATCTAAACATTTAAATTCATATTGCAGAGTAGTAAGCCAGCATTCCAATTTCTTTCATGGCGTTGTCTCTGAATAAAACATAATGATGGAAAGGCTGCCTATCTCTTTGAGAATTACGTGAAATTGTATTCCCATGTTAGGTCAACACAACAGAAGCAGAAAAATATACCAGTTGAAGGGGAAAGTATAAATATGTGATAAAGGCTGTTGCCTGGCAATTTTCCCATCAGTAATATAATGCCATCACCATTTTTGAAAGCTATGGAACATACATATAAAATATTTAATTTCCTCGCGAAATGCCCTTCATTTTGGCAGTATATGTGTGTGTGTATATAGTGAGGGTAAGTGTGTATTTCCAGCAGTGGGTGATGAGAGGGAGAGCAGGGCCATTCCATCCACCCTGAATACTGCCCTCAAGAAGGCTCTTCCTCCCTCAGCTATTACCACCACCAGCCATTCCAGTAGGCTGTGTGGAGGGAGATGAGAGGTAGCGCAGGATCATTATACCAGCTATGCTAAAGGAATTAACTTCCCCCCCCCTTCCATCCCCATTCCTTTTTCCTTGTATGTCATGTCTTTTTAGATTGTAAGCCTGCGAGCAGGGACTGTCTTCTTTAATTGATTATATGCAAGCTGCTCTGGGAGCCTTTTTGGCTGAGGAGTGGCATAAAAATACTTCAGATATATAAATAAATACTGCAACGACTCTTAGGAGGTCACAGACACATATTGCAGTGCCTCACAAGGTTCTTGCCACGCAGACCATGCTCACAACAATGTCCCCAAATGCAGACCTTCAACTTCTCCTTGTGGGAGTGAGTGGCATCCATATGCTTGTATGGAATAAAGAGTTTGTTTGGTGACACCACTGGGGTGGGAGCTGAGCTTGTTCCCTGTCCCTGATGATACCAGTAATTAAGAATCAAGTCTGGTCATATCTGCAGTCACATCCTGAGTTCTGTCTCTTGGCCATGCTAAAGCGGGATGGAAAGTTAGGAATATTCTTGCACAAATGTTGCAGGGTAGGGTACCGTCCCTCCTAAAAGGAGAGTTCCTGTTCAGGGTTCTAGCCAGCCATACCCTCCAAGAAGGGCATTCCAGTCCTTCTCCCACCCCCATGTTCCATTTTTCTTTACCAATCAATGGTCACTCTACATTCCGTGGCTTGAGTGCCATTTTTGGTAGAAAGGCGGGGTACAAGTCAAATTAATGAATGGATTAATTAAATCCATGGTTACTGAGAATGCTCAGTCCTGTTTTGTGAGGGTCGTGACACATGATTTATTTTTACATCTGCAAACCTTGGGGTTCCCCCAAGCATGCTGATACCTGCCTCTTCTCTACAATCCTACCAGCACTCACCACCTGAATTCACTATTAGGAAAGGCCATATTGCAGTGCAGAATTTGTCAATGGCGTAAAAACAACAGCAAACTGCTACACCCATTATTAAAATTCCCAAATTCTGGCCACAGAAAAGCATATGCATATATGTTTGTTTTCTAGAGACAGACTATTTTACTATTTGCTTCTTCTGTTTTTCTACTTTTCAAATGCTAATTTCAGATTTCTGGGCTTTTACTTCATTCTCCTTTTGAAAAATTATCCCGTCACAAGTCTACCCAGAAGATTTGTGATAGGGCTACCAGAAAGCACCTCACCTCAGGTGGTAGAGGGATCTGGAACACACCTTCCTCAAAGGAACTCAATACCTGGAGAAGGAAAGAGTTAGGGCCAGGGCTAGCATTGCATTTATGATTGCTGGACACCTGCCACGGCCCACATCTCAGTAGAGGACCCACTAGCAATCCTGGAAGCATCACTATCTCACTATAGTGGGGAAGTGTGACCAGGTGCCTTGTGTGGTGTTCCTCCTCAGTCTGCTGTCCAGGTGCTAACTGTTGATGGGCAACTTCAGATCCCTGGTTGTCTCCCAGCTCTCTCCTCTTCGGATGATTCTTTATCTTTAAACCAGACTTGGACAGCCCCCTGACAGCCCATCAAATAGAGGACTGTCCTCTGTAAAGTAGGACACCTTGCCACCCTATGGCATGTGTAGTAGGCATGTATAGGATTGCACTGTTAACTACTTTAGAAACTTTCTCCAGTAGCAAAGGTACATTTCAAAGTAATATGATTTTATGATCTAATCCGTCTTTTCTTTGAAAGCTAGAAATGCATCAGAAGGAGAGATCAAAATGGATGTGGAAGTGAGTGCAACTTTTTCATAAAAGACCATTAGTGACAACAGCCCCCTGTGGCTTGACAAATTTATTTAGTGTTGCCTGCCCCAAAGAATGTAAGGATTTCTTTTTAAAAAAAACAAACACTCCCCACACACACAACAAAACCCTGGGTTTGTGGAAGAAAACAAAATGGACATAAATATGATTTCTTCCATGCTGAGAAAACAATTTAATTTTTTTTCCCATGCTGAGAGTTTAGATAACGCTGCACATAAAGCATAGCTTTTATTTTTGCTGATGGGCAAAGAGTTATTTTGTTGTTGATTCTACATCTATTAATTTTCACATGCTCCTCACTCTCTGTCTTCAGTTTGATAAACCTGGCCGACCATGTCTTACTTGATCATACCTTGGAGACTGGAGTTTTTCTGCTCAAAGCCTATGTAGCACAATCAGAGAGAGACATACCCTGATCCATATCACATTTCTGCCTGTTTCTTTTCCTCTGAGTACAAAGGTCTTTCTGATCAAATAACATTGGGTTGGGTATCTCAAACATGCAGCAAGACTCCCAAATAAAGAAAACAATTTCCTGAAGAATACAGGAAACTGCCTTATATACCAAGCCAGACCATGGACCCATCTTGCCCACTACTGTCTCTGCACCAGCCTTCCCCAGCGTGGTGCCGTCCAGATGTTTTAGCCATGCTGGCTGGGAGTTGCAGTCCAACACATCTCGAGGACATCAGGTTGGGAAAGGCTGTTCCACACTAACTGGCTGCAGGCCTGCAGCTCTCCAGGGTTTCAGACAGGAGTCTTTTCCCAGCCCTACCTGGGGATTGAATCTCAGACCTGTTGCATGCAAAGCGTGTGCTCTACCACTAAGCTAAAGTCAACATCACACATTTAAATGTCACCAATGCCCCTTTTTGCATTATAAATCACATTAATTGTGCAAAAGCATGCCCAGTGCAAACTTTTACCTAATGCAGTGTTTGCAGTCCAAGACATAAAGTGTTTAAAATGTGTTAAGCACGTTTAGTTTTCTTGTTTATCTTGCTCATCCTAGTACAGGTTGGCTTTTACTTTTACTAATCCGACACCTTTAGAAGCAGGGAAAGGACCCGGGGTAAAGCTTGCCCCAGACAATTTCAGTCTGGCATATAATCATATTACAAGTTGAGAATCCCTTATCCAAAAATACATGTGCCTAATTATTTAAAAAGTTTGTATAAATTCCCTTCAGGCTATGTGTACAATGTAGTACTATAATAATTTTTTGAGTTGATTTTTTTTTCAACAAAAAACTGTTTGTATCATTGAAAGCTCTGTTATTGTGTTTTCTTTAAAGACAAAAGATGTTAATTAGTTGTTGTATGAGTTGTTTTTCTAAAACTAAAACTCGGTATTCAGGTTTAATGGCAGTGTTGGCACTTTGAAAGATTATACAAATCATGTGAGAGCCTTTCCACCATCCTGCTGAGCAAAGGAGAAAGGATCTACACTGCCTTTGTTCCCCATACCAGCATGATCTCTCAAGTAAATTGGAGGGATGCTGTTGAGGGAAGGAACCACAGCAGCATGGCTCCTTTCCATCTACACCACCCACCACGATAATAGAAGCCATGGGCCATGTAGGAGGTGTGTATTCTGTTGTTGTTTCCCCACCCACCCCATAAATGGGTGGGGCTGTGGCTCCTCCCACATTGCCTGAAGCTTCTCATATTATTCCAGCAGAATAGGAAGGCAGCTTCTGTATCACTAAAGTAACTTAAAGGAGCTCTAAGGATGCAATACTCGGTGAATTTACCAGGTCATTTACCATTGCCCTGAGCTCTACTTCACATATGCAGTCGATGTTTTTGCACTGGTAAAACTATTTCTGGATTGGACCCCTTTGTCTGGATGTGGACGATTGTATGACTGATGCCCCTGTATCTTACACAGACACAAAGACAGACAAACACACACACACACACACACACACACGGAAGATAGTTGCCTTCAAAAGCCACACATTGGCAGATCTTGCTATATCAAATAAAAAATGACTTGCAGGTTGTAAAATGAAAAATTTACTGGTGTGTGTGTGTGTGTGTGTGTTCAAACCTACGAACAAGGGTTCTGTCTAGAAAACAGCAGAGTCCTGGATTTTTTAGAAAGAAATATCTTGGATTTATTTTACAGTTAATGAGATCAGAATATTTTGAGTGAACTAGGACTATGGAAAGAACTCAGTATAAGAACAGCAGCATAAATAACCCAGATGCTCAAAGCAGAGTTAACACTATAGCTCCAAATTCCTCACAAACTCTCTTCCCTCTCCCTCCCTCTCGCTTCAGCTACTTGTTCTAACCAACATAACTCCTCCTTCCTCTGCATTCTCTCCTGCCTCCCTATTAACCAGTCCCACACATTCGCACTGGACTCCCCGCTACTGGCCTCTCCCACATAAGGTTCAGTACAAGGTCCTGCAATGTCCTTTATATCACTGAATGGAATCACCCAGGATATATTCAGTATGTAGGCAAAGCAACAATTGACCTACGC
Source organism: Shinisaurus crocodilurus (assembly GCA_021292165.1). Taxonomy (NCBI): domain Eukaryota; kingdom Metazoa; phylum Chordata; class Lepidosauria; order Squamata; family Shinisauridae; genus Shinisaurus; species Shinisaurus crocodilurus. Next base: position 25,400,805 of record CM037876.1, on the reverse strand, counting down.
ATGTGTTTTAGGGACCATGAATTTGCTATCATATTCATGACGGAAAAAATTGGAACAACCAGTTGCAAAGCACTTCAGTTCAGAAAATAACAGCCTCTATGACTTGTTAGTTATTGCAATAGAGATGTCATCTGATCCAGGACTTGACACCTTAGCACCAAATGGCCTCAGCCCGAAGGATAATACCTGATATCACTCATCTACAACAAATGCCACACTTCGGAATATTCCACCCTCACAGTTGGATTTCTGCCACATTGACTACAGTACCCTTTGATTCACATCAGGGCAGCTGAAGGCAGAAGCCAAAACATTTTTCTTTAAGACTTTAATATTTCTGTTCTGTTAGTTGCTGTAATATATATCAGTGACTAACACAACAGGTACGTACACACACACACACACACACACCAGGGAGAAGAGTGTATCCTATCCAATATGCTAGTTTCCTATACATTCTTTATTATAATTAGTAGTATTAGTAGTATTATTCGGGAGAACTCATCCATGTGATTGCATATGTTCAGTATGAAGGAACAGTTTCACCACTTCATTTGCTCTTTGTGTGAACTAGGCCTCAGGGAGATGTATTCCTGAATAAACATATGAAGGATCAGGTTGAAAGGCAGTTTTCCTAAGCAAATGTCTCAATGGCATTTTACTATTAAGAAAATATGCTGAGATGTGACTGAAGCGTAACTAAGAGCACTGTTGAATGGCTGAGACTAGCCATCATTGAAATTTCCCACAGTGCCTCACAGTGATGCTACAACAAGGGCATCGAGGGAATTGTAAGAGTGCTGCTGCCACCTCCAGCAGCCAGGACCCACCAATGGATAAGGGGACCCACCAGAGGGAACCTTGACCCCTCAAACCTGGAGCTGGCCCTCAGCAGAGGTTTAACTCTAAGCAGTAGTTTAGCATTGTGGCCACCAGAACCATGGAAGTAGCAGAGAAGCAAGAAACATACAGTTTTTTCTGACAACAGTGGTTCCTCTTCTCCTCCTGTATTCTTGTATGGTTGGTTGGTTTGTTGGTTTTATGAGGCAACCCAAGATGGCCTGTTCTTTTTCTCTTCCAATGAAACTGATATACATACTGTTGGCTGAATATATGCATCTGAATACAGAGATTCTGAGTATTCACCTGGCAAGGAGGGCTAAAACTATATGTTACATTAATCACATGGTTTGCTGTTGAATGTAGGGCTTTTCTTTCACAAATAGCTAGTGTGGGGGCCCTGATTAGGAGCAGGACCACAGTGGGGGCAAAGGGTTAAAGCCGACCTGTCCCCATGCCAGGATCCCAATCTAGATCGGGAGCCCTACACTGGCTATTTGTGAACAAAAAATCCTGCACTCAAGGGCAAACCATGGCATTAACATAAGGTACAGTTTGGCCTAGAGCTGGCTGCCTAAGGCCCAATATGTTGGTGGAGGAGGGGGCCTGGAAAGCGGAGTAAATTCAGAAGGGGTTCCAAGTTCAAAAACAGTTTGAGAAACATTGATATAGTGTTACAGCAGCACTGAGGTTAATGCTAATTATGGTTAACTTTAAACCAGAAGTTGGAACCAGCTTTAAACCCTGGTTTTAAATGGTTAAAGCTAACCATGGTTATAGCTGACTTTGATGAAGATGTAATGCTACACCATGATTAATGTTGTACAGGGAAAGGGGAAATTCATATGGGAAGAAGCACAAGAGCCTACAGTGCATGCTTGACCTTGGGCATCTGTGCTCACTTTTATCCTTAGTTCAAAAGCAAGCAGGTTACTAAGATGAAGAAAACAGAGTTACATGGGCTCTACTGGGAAAGGTACCTTAGAAAAGCCAGCAAACAAAATAGATATCTACCCCTGCTAAATTTCTGCCATGGCAGTTCCTACAAGGCACCATGGATCTGGATCTTTTTACAATCTCCCTTATGGGTAGGTTCAGATCATGGTTTGTATGGTGGTGGATGCTTAGAAAGTCAACACATGGTGACTGCAACCATATGGAGAAGTGGCCATCTGTAGAGTCTGCCCATGTGCGGAAACAAATTTTACTACACCATCACAACCCCATATTTCTGAATGGCTGTAACAGTGTTGTAGACTTCACCTCACCACATGACACTCAAGAGGATTCCTATCACATATCCTGAGAGTTCTGGTGAACAGTTCAATGGCACTCCAGTTACAGATGGAAATGTTATGCTTTTGAAAGAAGTAGCCTATACTGGGACCTAACAGCTTACCTAGCATACATCAGCAAAATCCAGAGAGAGAGAGAGAGAGAGAGAGAGAAGTTGTAGTGGATGGAAGAGGTGTAGTATAAGCTCTGATATCGGGAGGAAATCAGAACTAGGGTTGAAGGGGAGTAGACATAAACACAGACTGAGCCCTGAATACTGAGAGCTTGCCAAGGTGTTCTTTGTACCAAATTGCCACCTATCTGGTTAATGAACTGCCAGTTTCATAGATTGGTTGCCTCAAGGTAGGTAACAATCTCAGGTCAGAAATAAGTTCTCTGGTAGCTTGAAATAATAATAAAACACACACACTGTAATACTGGTCAAGTAGCTGCTGATATAAAATTACTTATAAGAAATGACTTGCATTATAAATTATGCATTCCTGAACATTTTTAGTCATTTCTAGAGTTTCTCCAGGCTGAGTAAAGACTTGCCCTGGAGGTATTTTTGATCTGTTCCCCACTTGGTTGGTCAACAAAACCGGTATTTTATGTTGATTCTGTTTGTGGCGAGGGCAATTTTATTTTTAAAAAAAAAACGTTTCAACAAATCCACAGAAACAGAAATTAATACTTAAGGGTGAATTTCCACTACTATTTCTAGTTATTATTGCAAATATATTTCATAGCTATAAGTCCATTCAAATCTATTCTCAATGGAATAAAATCGCAGGAAGAGAGATAACTGCAAGTTGTCTTTCATTTTGCATTTAATCATGTTAAAACTATCTTTATACTTATTAAACCATGGTGCCATAGTCTTACCATTCAGCCTAGAAACCTAGGTAAGCGTCTGAAATTCTACTACTTATTTAAACTGTACGTGTGCAGCGGTTTCCCCCCCTGAGCCCCAATCCTTACAAGTATCTCCCTCATGCAACCTCCTGGGGCACAACGGCAAGGCGGGTGGGCATGCAAGGTGGCAGGAAGAGGTGGGGGTGTAAATTAAAAACACAATTAAAAACAAGAGTAAATTAAATAAACAGCACTCAGTCCATTAAAACCCCATTCAGCAGAACAGCAGCTTAGAATACCAAATGACTGCCCAAATAAAATAAAAAATATTTCCCTCCAGCAGAAGAACAACAGAGAGGGAGCACAAGTTAGCCTTCCTTGGCAGGGAATTCGAGTCTGGGAATCACCACTCATATATAGAATGCGTTATAGGTATGTATAGTTCTGAAGTAATTATACGTTCAGGCGAGCCATGGCATAGTACAAATCTCTGAGGCCATTAAAAATGAACAGACATGTTAGGATTATTTTAGTTTCATTAATTTAATTTATCAGGTAAGTTCATTAACGTATGTTTACATATAAGAGCAAATTAACTATGCTGGAACTTTCCACTTCAAACTCCTGCTTGGCTTAAAATTAGATGTTTATGGCCTTTACTCAGAGAAGAAGCTTCTGGCAAATACTCAGTTTAAGTTGACAAGGTGTCTTTATACATGGTAGATTGAAATGACTGAAAAGTGCATTTTTGTGGTGCTTTCCAAAAATGTGGCTAACATATATATATATTTTGCAAGCCATCTGTCAAAAATGCTTTGAACTGGAAATATCCAACTTTAAAAAAATCAGTGTTTTGGGAGAAAACAGACATCACTGTACTTCCAGATGCAGAAATTGAAACTAGTTATACTGACTTCCGGTGGGGTGTAATGGTGGGCTGATATCCTGCTTTTTAGCAGCGAGCAACACGGCTTGGAACTCGGCTATATATAGCAGTTAAATCTCCCAGAATTAAAGGGAAGATTTGAGAGATATCTCCACGTGTACCTAATGAGTTACTTTATTTCAAGTTTTGGCTGTGAAAAGGTTTTGTTTTTTTCCAGCTGGCTCATGCTCAGTGATCTGAGGGCTTGGAATTTTACAGCTATCTCATCGCCGTGTTTGAAGTTTTTTCAGAACACTAAAGTCTGTCACCCTCCCATTCCTTGATTGATGGTTTACAACTGTTCAGGAACAAAGAGGGAATTTCTTTTACAGCGAATGTGAAGCTTACTACGGTAACAAGCCTTTTTTCTTGGAGCAATAAAAGTTATTTTTAAAAAATTGGGACTTAAAAAACATATATTGGAATTTAAGAAATTTGACCAAAAGTGGAGTCAAGTGAGAAAGTTATGAAATTGGAAAGAGATTCTTTGATCTTCTTATTTTTGCTCTTGGAGAAAGTGTTCTTGAGGAGAAGCTGCTAGATAAACTTGAAAAGTGTGAGAAAGGCATTTGTTTATTTTTAGCAGGCTGTTTGAGATAAAATGGAGTAAAAGATAGTTGCGCCGGATTTGTGCAACAAGCTGTTTGATCAAATGTTGAACAGGATTGATGTTTTTGAGAAAAGAATAGTTGAGAGGCTGGAGGATATGGAAGGGGAGATAATGTACAAAATTGAAAATTTGCTTACCCATACAAAGCTATTACTTAGGGGGGGGGGAGAAACAAACACCGGGTGAGATGGAACAGATCAATGACAAAGCTGAAATTTTAGAAGAACAGAAAACAGAAGTAATAAACAGTGATGTGGTATTGGAAGAAGACACTGGAGAAAGAAGTATGGCCTTGCTGGAACTGAGATTTGGAATTATTTCAGAGTTTGACAATTTAAGTGATACCTTGGCTTTTGTGAGAAGGAAACTGAAGATCAAGTTCACCAGCAATACTTTCTTACTGAAATGGCAGTTGAGGACATGGATATGATTATTTGGAAGGAGTTGCTTACTGAGATTTGCAAGATGAGAGTTTGTGTTTTTTTATTATAAAATTGGAACAGAAAAAGATTGTTTTTGACAGAGGAAGAATATAGTGACAGATTTTAAGAAGAAGAATGGTTGCTGAATACTGGAGCTGACAGAAATGGTTAAATCTAAGTTATTAATTAAGGAAGAACAGCTATGTTTATAGCTTGTTTATTTTTAAAAAGGGAATTTTTCTTTCATAATTGTAATGTAAGAGAAATTATTGTCAAAAGATGGTTATAAATGTTATTGATTTTCTTATCTATAAATGTTAGAAAGATTTAAAGCAGATGGGTGATCAAGGTGGATTTGAATCTGATTTATCTGTACAGGATTAAGTGAAGGATTTTAATAGAAGAATCACTACGGAAGAGGTTAGAGCTGATAGAATACAGTAGCAGGTAGAATTTGAAAGCCAACTATGATGTTTTTTTCATTAAAAAGGGCCTAAAATTTGGGGTGTGATGTATTCTTGAAATATTGGGAAAATATGTTGTCAAAAGCATTGAAATTTATATTAAGTTCTAGTTTTAAAGAGGATGTCTATAAGATGATGTATGGTGGATAGAAGTATTTTTACTTTATGTGGAGGATATCTAAGAATGTCAAAAAATCCTGGATATAAATTTAAGTGTTAATTTAATACCTTGCAAAGATTAACATACGATTGAATTTAGAATTTGTTTTTTGATAATTAGGCGGTAAGAAGTCATGGATTTATTAATATATATGAGTAGAAAGTTAACATTTATGTTTATGCATGAATAGAAACCTCTAACAGGCTTATTGTAGAAAGTAGAAAGATAATGATTGGTGTATTTGATGAATTTATTTATTTATGTATTTATGTATTTATTATATTTTTAAATCGCCCATCTGGCCGGCCACCCGGCCACCCTGGGCGATGTACAATCATTAAAATACAATAAAACACAATTAAAACTACATTAAAACATAATTAAAACACAATTAAAAATATAAGTTTTGTTTTTTTTAAAAAAAAAAACCCTAACCCACCCCATATTCCCGCCTGAAAATCCATGTTTTTAAAGCTCGGCAGAAGTTAATCAAGGAGGGGGCATGATGAAGGACTGGGGAGGGAGTTCTAGTGGTGGGGCCGAGCTGGAGTTGGCTGAGGCTCGCTCCGGGCTTGACCCCCCCCGTGAGCGGCGGCGGCTGGCCCGATCCCACTCTTCAGAGCGGCGCGGAGCATTGTCCGCGCCGCTCGCGCCGCTCGAGCTGCCGCCGGAGAGAACCCCCCGCCGCCGTAACAGAAATTACAACCCAAAATACCACATACTAAAAACATAGTATAAAATCTTTGACATACAAAAATGTGAAGCAATTTAAAACAGCATTAACAAAACAAACACTGTCTCTCCCCCCACCCCCATTTTTTTTTTTAACAAATTCCAGTTCAAAAGCTGAATAGGCTCATTCAAGTTTCTTTGGGTCCTACTAGACAGCTAAGATGGGGAAATGGGTGTTGGCAACTGCCTTAACAAAACATGCAGGTTCCATTTCTTGTTTCTGGGATCGTTTATTCAGTTGCAAGACATCCTCCTCCTTTCATTTAAAATCACAGGAAGTATCATAATAATAAATGTTTTATGCTAGTGGCTACTACTGTACAGGATTGAGTCTGCACAACTTGGTAAAGTGGCAACATAGAGAAACTTATCAAATATGTATAGTTAAGGAAGGTATAAAAAGCATCTTACATTGGGGGGTGCGGTGTATTTACCCTTCCTTGGTGATATTTTTGAATAATAGGTACAGTTTAGTTATAATAAATACAACTTCTTTACTTGGTAATGTATACTAACATTTAAAAAACAACCCTTTACATATTACATTTTTGTGAGGAGTCAGGGAGAAACCTGCCCCATTATTCCATTACCTTTTCCACTTTTCCAGACAGTCCCCATGGAATGTCTTGTATGTAGGAATAGGGGAGAATTTCATTTGGTCTGCGTTTTTAAGTGAACAAACCTAATCTGGAACACAGTTATCCTTTGGATTAGGGAAAATTGCATGCTAAAATGTATATATTAGAGCCAATGCTTACTAAAATGTGTATACTAGGGGAATCCGTATACATCCGTATATTAGGGGGAAATGCATACAAAAATAAATGTAAACTTTTGTGTATGTTTGTGAAAGAAAAATATGCAGACTGATACCGAAATGGGATGGAACAGACCTATGACTGAACACATGCAAAAATGACATGGACCAGAAACAGCCTGACTTGCTTTTGGTAACTATGAGCATAAAACAGATGTGCAATGGAATGCAGCTACTAACCACTAGTTTCAAAAAGACATGCATCCAGATAAACATCTAGAAGTGCATCCAAAGATGGATACTGTCCATTACTTTTAATGTAAGACATAAGCACATCAGCATGTGGATGCACAACCAAATACAGATGCTGTCCTTTGCATTCAGTGGGACATGCATTCCTATTCTTAAGCCCCAACTAGCTAGTACAAGAGTTGCATCCACAGCTGCCAATTTCCCCTCCTGGCAATAAATAAATCAGATAGAATCAGACAAAAAATGGGTTCAGTATAATTGTCTGTATCAGTGAAGGTATAACATTGTGTTGAAAATCGAATATGACTGATCACCATGGCATGCCATATTTTTTTTTGTATCTGATGTAATATACAATAGATAATAAATCATTTAAAAGGTGAACAAAGAAGAAATCATAGCTACTCTCTGCTCGGGGAACAGAAATATCGAAGGGCAATGTATAAACTTTTAAAACAAATAAAATGAAATATGTTTGAAAACCTGAGTAACTGAAACTGTAAGTGTTAGGGGTACAATACACATGTCAATGAAGTCAATGGCAAAGTTCGCAAGGGATGTAACGGTGTTGCATTTCATCTTACAGTTCACTGCTTGGTCCGCCATTGAAATTCGAACCTAGTGGCCTTCAGCCACATTAAAATATGCAAACTTTCAGCAACATATGCATCTTTGTAGAAGTGTGCAAATTTCCCAGCAATTATTTTCACTGCGAAAACTTAAGTATAAAATGAGATCTCATATAATAGATGATCATTTTGAAAATGTCCTGGAAACTGCCACTTTTAATCTCACTCCAGAAATCACATAAATGTCATCACAAAAGAAAGGCAACCTATCCACCAGCCAAGTCCTGACACCTACTATGCTCATGCTAACATTATGCAAACTATTTCAACAACATTTTCTGTATATAAAATCATGCACATTAGCAAATAGTATACATAAAAAAGCTGAACCAATACCTTCCACATTAATGCAAATTATATACAAAGCATGCTAATAACAACTGATCGGGAGAGGGGAATAAACTAATGGAAGCTTCTTGGTCATGATTTCCAGAGAGCTACAGTATATGATTGCAACAAATATATTGAACCACCGAACGTGGTACTAAACATTTTGTTTGTTAATATATATCAAGGTTTGACCACTGGTGGTCAAACCTCAATGTACAGTACCCTCAAATTCCCAGGCATCCTCCAATTCTGTAAAAGACAGAAGCACCATCTAGGTTATTTTATTTATTTATTAACATGTATAAACCAATGTATGCTGTTAAAAAGTCATCAAGGTGGTATACAACAATTTTAAAAAATAAACCCGTAAAACAAGAACATTTAAAACAGTGAAGAAACATTGAAATAGTAAAACTACACATTTTGATGAAAGGCTAAATTGAAAAGATGCAGCAGCATTACACACTTTCTAAAGGCCAAGAGAGTGGGGGCCAATCATAGGTCTTGAGGGAGTACACTCCATAGTTTGTGGGCAAGCACAGGAAGAAGCCCTTTCACGTGCCTGGCAAACGGCCTCTGCAGGTAATGGTGCCCTCAGAATGGCCTCTCCTGCAGATCTCAATACTTGGACAGGTTCATAGTTTGACAGGTGGTCTCTTAGATAGCCAGGCTCTAAACTGTTTAGGGCTTTAAAGATTAAAACCAACACTTTAAATTGCACCTGGAAAGCAATTGGCTAACAGTGCAGGTCTTTCAGGACAGGTGCAGTATGGTCCTGATACTATGCACCAGTTAGCACCCTAGCTGCCAAACTTTGCACTAATTGTAGCAGTCTGGACACTCTTTGGGGTAGCCTCATGTAGAGTGTATTTCAATATTCTAAACATGATGTGTCCTAGGCATGGATACCTGTTGCCAAATCGGACCAATTCAGGAAGGGTCACATCTGGCACACCAAGAGTAATTGTGTACACACACTCCTTGCTGCTGCCACCACTTGAAGTTCAAAAAGCACTCCCAAGCAATGGACCTGATCATTCAGCAGTAGTGCAACCCGTTCCAGAACAGGTTGAATTTCAGTCCCCAACTCAGGCTTTCTACTGACATAACAGTCTTTTTAGGCTTCAATCCTATACATACTTTACATACATACATACTTACATATGTATACGTACATTTGTATACATACATACATATATGTATGTATGTATATATATGTATGTATAAATACATACATATTTACTTACATACTTTACATACATACTTTACTTTAGCGGTCATGTGTGGCTCATGCTGGCTCAGCTTGTCTGAGCGTGGAAAGCTAAGTAGGGTCAAGCCTGGTTATTACTTGGATGGGAGACCCTTCCTCTAGTTTCCTGCATTGAGCAGGGGGTTGGACTCGATAGCCTTGTAGGCTCCTTCCAACTCTATGATCTATGAAATCTATGAAATCTACTTGGCAGTAAGTTCCATTGAACTCAATGCTAGCTAATTCTAAGTAGACATGTGGGTGGGGCTTACTGCTGAGTAGACATGCATCAGATTGTCCTATACACACATTTCCATTTTTTGGCATTTCACTTAAAATAATTCACAATGCTTTTGTGAAGTCCAGTTATTATGAGTTACATGTTATATTAAAATCATTCAAAATGATCTATAATTTCCATTTACATAGTGAATTACATATTATTTTGCAAATAACCCAAAGAAAGAGCCTCAGATGTGGAATATATTGGATGATGTCTAGTGAAGATTCTCAGTGCTATAGTCTTTTGTAAGAGACAAAAAATAAATTATACTTCATTCATATCTAATGAGAATTAACCTATCCAAACTATACGAAACCATTCAGTCAACCATTTGAATTTTAAAAAATCCTAATGTTTAATTGTCATGCATACACAATTATACTGTAATCAAGGTGTCTCATGAACTGCATTACTTGACATTTGTAACTTCCACACAATTTAGCTGTAGGCAATACATGTACAATACATCAGAATCATTTTTCTCTCTAGATCTTTTATTAACCCAATCTTCTTTGTTCCAGAAGTAGCTAATGTTTCACTCTATCCTTGATAAATCCCTACATGAACAAAAAATGCATGCTCTTTCTAACAAAAGAAGAAGGAAGAAAATTTGTAGTTGTTACATGGGTTATGTGGTTTGAAGAAGAGTTCTATGCGATTTGAAATTTATATCTTCAGAGTTGATCCAATAAAAAAATTATCATTTGAACCATTTTGATTCCTGTAGAGCAGAAAGCTTCTCAATTATTATATACTCAGTATATTTCATTGCTCATTGTATAAAAAAGGTTTCTAGGGGGGGAATCCCTTTTTCCTAATAATGCCGTGCTACCAGAAAAAACAGAGAGCAAAAAATGTAAGCAGATCTATCATATTTCTTTTTTACTTTACTCCGGGTGCAATCCTACGCATGTTTAGACAGAACAAAGTCCTACATGGGTGGCTGGGATGCTGGGAGTTGTAGGACTTTCTTCTGTCTAAACATGCATAGGATTCTACCCTTAATGTATGTTAGTATCAAGCCTTTACAGGAGTTCTATCCCTCATGTAATGTGGGAAGAGTGTAGATGTGCTAGCTGGCCGTCAACCCCCTGCTGCAGCCACACCACCTGACTCTGCTGCTGAAAACGTGGTGGAGGGCGAAGATGAGTAGTAGGGAGCTCACTCTGCACACACAAACACACACACACACACACATGCCTTTGCCCTCCAGTATGCAGAAGGTAGCGGCCTTGGTGATGGGGACATGACAAAGTGGGCAGAGTGTCCCCGCTGTCTCCTCATACAATTCTAATTGTGTGAGTGAGGGCCAGAATACATGAACAGGGCTTCAGTGTCCATGAACTGAAATGATCTGGGAATGGAAAAGAGAGGGTGCTCGGGAAAATGAGGGATTGGAGGAAAAGTTGTTGAGATGGGGGAGGTGGGCAGAAGATCAGGAAATCTGCCTCACCTTTCAAAAAAAAAAATATATTATAAAGGTATAAGGAGCTGCTTAAACCAAGTCAGACCAATGGTCCATTTAATTACCAATGCTGATAAAACTGACAAATAATGGCATCCAGTTTTATTTGCTTGAAAGACTCATTTTTCTGCTAGGTGAGCACCCCACCCCCAATCACTTAACCCTATTTGCAATTAATTAGGAGCCATTTTGAGCTGATAGCCCCCCCTTTTTTTGGTACCTGCACAATTGGCATCCATCAGACAAAGCCAGCTGTTGTTCAGAACTGGATTACTTTAACCCTAGAAACCGGCATCCCTTCCTGAGGCTTTTTGAGACCAGCAGTCTTGCACTGTAATCCACAGCAGAAAACTCTTAGCATTGAAGGGAAGAAGCTGGGTCAAATACATACATTTGTTACTAGAGATCAGAGATAAGCTGGGGTCCCCCTGCACCACTTCCCGCACCATTTGTGCCCCAGTGGGGGACACAAGCGGTGCGAGAGGAGGAAGGAGCCAATGAAACTAGGATACTGCAGGTTCCAAGCACAGTTTTGTCTGTGGTATAATCTCTGTAGGAAGAGCACTGCACCTCTCTATATGCTCTCTCTCTCTTCCCCATGTCTGTAGGAATATTAGGGTGAAAGGCAGAATAAGAACATTTGATTAAATGCTACTGCTGGGCTGGACACTTGCAGGTCACTTAACCAGCTTCAAAGTACAATTTCATTCTCTCTGCTCTAGTAGTTCAGGCTCTGAGTAGGGCTGAACATTTCCAATTACTGTGCTACAATATGGTTGTCTTACAGGTCTCCGCTTATAATGACAGATATTTTTTTTTAAAAAAAGAAGCCTGCCAGTTGAAATAATCTGTATACAGAAGGTTGAAGTACAATCTGCTTTATAGGAACAGCAAGCTACAAAGAAACCCTGAGGAGAAACCAGCACGTGAAATGTAGATTTCCTTACTTCCCAATTACACTGATTATATTACTTCCAACATCCACAAATACAAATAATCTTCATTAAGAATGCATTGCAGCACACTGTCATGGAACGGCTTGAGGGAAAAACCAGTCCTGAAGAACCAGCACAACAGATTGACCGACTCGGCAAGGAAGGTCAACAACACACTGCTGGAACAGAAAGTGAGTAATACTTACACTAGTGATTTCCCACAACGAAACGTTCCATTATCAGATTTCAAACAAAGCAATGTTCTTCTGTCATTAAAAAAAATATCAACTAGAAACCAAGCCCATTCCCCTGCATCCAAGACTCTCTAAAAACTCTCAACTAGAATGTATGTCCTAGAAATGGAATGCAAGGGCCCCCTTTGAGGGAGAGCAAAACAGTTGTGATTGGATATCCCTCATATTTTGATGAAAGCAGTGGTTCTGCAAGAGTGAGAGTTTAACTCTCTCCCCGGCACCATTTCATTAACCAAAATTATACCACTGCATCCCCTCAACCTGCTATTAACAATGTTGAGAAATAATGAAATGGACATACAGTAATACCTTGGATTGCAAGTACAGTCGTGCCTTGGATTGAGATCATAATTCGTTCCGGAAACGTGCTTGTAATCCAAAACACTCTTATATCAAAACGAAATCCCCCCAAAAAAATTTGTACAGAGATTTTAATTTAAGCCATACTACAGTACTTGTATTGCAAGACGTCGCTTGTATATCAAGTAAAAAATAAATAAATAAATATTTAAAAATTTGCTTGTCTTGCAAAACGCTCTCAAACCAAGTTACTTGCAATCCAAGGTATTACTGTAACTTGGTCTGAGAGCGTTTTGCAAGACAAGCAAATTTTTTAAATAAATTTTGACTTGATAAACAAGTGACGTCTTGCAATACAAGTGTAGGGATGACCGCTCGCCTCAAGCGGGCGTAGCGAGCCGAAATCGGCCCCGCTCATGCCCGCAGAGACTCGCTTTGATATAAGAGTTATTTGGATTAAAAGCACGGTTCTGGAACGAATTATGCTTGCAATCCAAGGAATTACTGTATATGTTTTCTGTTGTGGAGTTAATATCAGCTCAATGCGTAGGGATTTGGAGCAGGGAAACAGGTTTGTGCATGGAGACAGAATGGTGGAAATAATGATATGGACACCAGAGCTTGCAATAGGGATGTGTGAGGATTTCATTGGGGGGGGTGGAAGTCCAGCAAACTCGCCAGGCTCGACCCTCCCCAAACTCTGTTCCTCCTACCTGTTTCCCTGGCTCAATTCACGTTTTCCCGAGCCGAGCCGGAGAAGCGACTTCTGAGTTCTCAGCAGTATGCTTTTTAGATAGAAAATGGTGTAAGATAAGCCAAAAATGGCTGCAATTTGCACAAGTTACACAAATTGCAGCCGGTTTTACTATATCTTATGCCATTTTCTACGTAAAAAGCATACGGATGGGAACCCAGAAGTCGGCCGAGCGGCTCGGGGGGCATTCACTTTTGACTCCGCTTGGTGGGCGCAGCGGCAGCACTCACCAAGCACCCAGCGAGTCGGGTGGTTGGTGGATCGCCCACCACTACTTGCGTAAACTAGGACCTCTTTATTAATTTAACATGGGAATTCCATCCCATCCTGGATCTGCATGTGCAAGTGCAGGAATACCTCTCAAGTCCCCTTGCAGTTAGCTAGCCTGCCCGGTGGACAACCCCACCCCTTCTCTTAGATTACACATCAGTGTAAGGGGGAGCCTCCTTGTGTCACCCCACTTGATGCCACACAACTCCGAGTAGGTGAGGCAGGTTGGTCCCAAAGGCAAACCATATCCCGGCTTGTGGGCCGCACAGCCCATGAGCAGCAGGCTACTGGGCTTGCCGATCACCAGAAAGGTGCCTGTGAGTGCCCACCAAAACCTATTTACCTGAAATTCCTGCACATCCCAACCAATCAACAAATCCACCTATTTAACCAGCTCCCTCCTAAGAGATAAATGCCAGTATAAAGAAGGTTAAAAAAAAAACCCTACTCACTAAGCCAGTCTGTGATTAGGTAAAAATTCCTACTCAGCCCACCCGAGGGAGTGACTAGCAAATCCCGTACTGGTAGGGTGGCCACCAGGAAGCAAAGAGGCCAGTGTGGGAAGTTTAGCGGGTTTTTATAACACCAACACCCCCGCCATGCCGAACGTATCCACAAGAGTGCAGCCTGGCATGCCCTTCCTGCCTGCAAAAGCTGTCCCCCATCCTAAGCATTCCGCCTGGGTGGGAAACGGGCTTGTGTTTTCCAAGATGAAGGGAATTATTTAGTAACAGTGGTATCTAATATGTTACCCAACCCACCCATGGAAATTAGCTATGGGTTTGCAGCAGGCTATGATACATTTCTAACATGGATCTTTCGATGCCAAATCTATGCTAGCACATCACTGGGTTTAGACTAGTCCTATCCTATGCCAAAACTTTCTCCCTCATTTTTTTGGACCATTCTCATTCAATCTGATAGAAAAGAAATTGCTTTAGAAAAGGAATTCAAAGGAGCAGAAAATTTCAGGGGGGGGGGAGGGAATCATGGGTTGGGTTTCTTGTGCTTAGGTTACTTAGGAGGTGGGCAAGGAGTGAGCGTGAGTGTCCTGTCTTTCATTGCACAATCATCTCTTTGGCAACCTGTAGCCTCCTTGGCTTTCCACACTTCAATTAAAGCCCAAGGGAAGAGATCTTGAAGTAACTCCTCCCATAGGGCTTTTTCAGCTTAGGAAGCACAGGGCTAGGGGTGTTCATCCTACCTTGGGGGGGTGCCCGCCTTTGCACGCCTTTTCCCAGCGAGCACCCCCCTGAAGGCCCAAATCCCGCAGCACTCGATCCACCACGTCGGCAGCGCAGGGTCCCGTCGCGTCACTTCCGGCTGCCAGGAAGTGGCAGGATGGGACCCCGCACAACACTTTTAGCGTAAAACCCAGGGCAACCCAGTTTAAAACGGCTGCAAATAGCAAATTGTGGTTGTTTTACGCTAGGTTGCCCTGGTTTTTGCGCTAAAAATGTAGTGTGGGGTCCCATCACATCACTTCCTGGGAGCCAGAAATGACACAATGGGACCCCGCATTGCCAGTGCGGTGTGGAGCGGTGAGACAAGCGGTGGGCAGGTAAGGCGCGTGAGTCTCGGAGGGGTGAGCAGGGCCGATTTTGGCCTCACTTCAGCCCCCCGAGACTCATGGATATTCGCGGATACATCTCTACAGGCAACTTGGTGGCTGGAGAGCAATGGAGAGCTATGTAATAGAAAGAAAATGAACACACAGCATCCTCGGCTGCTTCACAATGATTACGTAAGCTCAAAAACAGCACAAAAAATAAATTAAAGAACACCCTGAGAATGAGGCAGAACTCTAGAAGCCTCTTTCATGGGAGAAGAAAACTTTCAGGAAACTGGAGGGCAGATTTTGGCTCAGCACAAACTCCACCTCTTCCCTGGAGCTGGATGGAGCCCAACCTGTGAGAAATTGTTGAGAAATCATCATCCCACTGGAGAAATTTGGTGAAATCCCCCCATACAATTTCTTTGCCCAGAAATAGGGTGGGAAATTTCAAGGGGCCATTTGTGCACAGCTCCAGTTAAGAATATTTTAGGAAACTCTTTGTTGACTTATTTTGTGTGTGATGAAAATATCCTAATGGCAAACTCATTCTCTCAGTGCCAATCCTTATGTAGCCAAAATTAGCACCAGCCACATACAAGATGGAGGCATCAGCAGACTTGGAGAAACTCCAAGTACAAATAACATTTAGGAAAAGAAAAAGAAAAACCCAATGGGGAAACCAAAACAGCCCAATAAGAACTGAACATGCTGTATGGCCTTAAAATGCTGCCTGCCTGTTGGAGCGGTGTGTGGAAAACAGAGAAAGAAGGGGGAAAGGAATGGAGTATTCAGGAAGCGACTTTGCTGGATGGCTGTAAGACTGAACAGGAGTACACCATATATTGTTTCAGGTCTGCTTCTGCTTAAGTCTTTACAACTCCCATAACCCCAGGCAGCATGGCCAATGGTCAGGGATTACAGGACTTGCAGGCCAAAATATCCGGACAGCACCAAGCTGTCTTATACTGTCAGATCATTGGCCCATCTAGCCAAGTATTGTCTACTTGGACTGGCCAGGTTCTATGGACTTTGAAGAAGCCCGAGTGCATGGTGAAAGGGAGAAACGTGCTAAGCAAAAAGCACGTCAAACAAATCCTGTACAGGACCATCTTCCATCTGGTAACCTGTGTCCTCACTGTGGGAAGCTGTGTGGATCTAGAATTGGCCTCCACAGTCACTTACGGACCCATAGCTAGAGTCTACACAATTTTTTAGAATTTCCTCCTTTTATAATTTTTTTTTTTGTAATTTTATCCTGGAAGACAATCTTACTCGGACACGACGAGTGATCGCCTACTAGTACTACTTGGACTGGCCATGGTTCTCCAATGTTTGGGGAACATATTTTTCCTTGCACTGCTTTTTGAATGCCTTTAGCTGCAGTTGACATGGAATGAATGGAGCCATGTACTCTTATCACCGAGTTACAACCCTTCCCCTCTAGAATAAAAACTCAGAAGGCAATGGCAGATCTTGCTGATTTAGTTAATTAGTTATCATAAAACCTCTGGTACCATAAAGGAGTATCTTAAAAGTCTGCTGAATCAGTTTCTCCTAAAAGTAGCCAGCATAAAGCATTTTCACCATGAGTCATTAAGCTGAGTGTATATTTCATTCCACTTGCCATTCAGGGTTTGTCGATATAAAAAGAAATGCATTCTTGCACTACCAAGTCCTGATCTATAGTCTATAACAGGGATGCTCAAACTAGCCGAGATTCTCCGACCTCCACTTTGATGCTCTGTTTGCCTTGCTCCCGTTTTTGTTTCTGACCTATTTTAGATTAGGCAATACTGGATTCATTTTAACTGAAGAACAATCCTCCATGGTTTGAACAGTTTGAACATATAGAAATGAGCAGAGAAAATGTTGCCCACTTTATATGTAGGACTTAAAAAGTTTTCAGGGTTAGATTAAATGGATACAAAACCGAAGGGAGTACACATGTGGTCCGTCAATATGGACTAGCTCCTTTGCAACACCCTTTAATGATCTTCTTTGTAGTCATTCAGCACAGGGATACTAATGGAGCATAATTCTAAAGCACTGATCTGAACCATTCTTGACTAAAAGTAAGGATAAGCTGTCGATTTATGGATACAGTAATACCTTGGATTTCAAGTAACTTGGTCTGAGAGCGTTTTGCAAGACAAGCAAAAAATAATAATTTTTTTTTACTTGATAAACAAGCAAGGTCTTGCGAGACAAGTGTAGGGATGTAACCGCTCGCCTCGAGCAGGCGTGGCGGGCCGAAATCGGCCCGGCTCACGCCCGCCAGAGACTCGCTTTGATATAAGAGTGTTTTGGATCACAAGCACAGCTCCGGAACGAATTATGCTTGCAATCCAAGGTAATACTGTACATAGATAGGAATAGAGCATAAAGGGCTGAGTACAGAAACTGAATAAATGCTGGCACAGGAAGCAACAAAATTGTGGATTCCTCCCACACACATACACATGACTGCAGATGTTGAATATTTCAGAGCAGAGCTGGATGGTTGGAAGGAGCCATCCTGCAGCAGCACACACATGGCTAAAGGCAATATTAGGAGGAGCCCTTAGAACAGTGTTCTCCAACCTTGGGTCCCCAGATGTTTTTGGCCTACAACTCCCAGCATGCCCCAGCCAGCGTGTTAATTGATGTATTAACACATCTCCCTACCACCATGCTGGGAGTTGTAGGCCAAAAACATCTGGGGACCCAAGGTTGGAGAACACTGCCTTAGAAGGTAGCCTAGTTCACAACTACATGCATGTGTAAATATTATTCATTTCAACGGTATTATCATAAACCTCTGCCTAGCATCCTTGGGGGGAAATTCCATGGGCGCTTTTCAGTAAGACTTGCTGAAATTAATAGCAATTGCAAAAGACCACATGCACGTTCTTAATGTGCAACCAAAATCTTACTAGAGAAATTTGATTACTTATTACAAATGCATACAGGTAAATTATTTTTTAAAAAGTAATGATCTTGGTATGGTCCAGTGCTCCAGAAAACAAAAATCGGTCCAGTGATTTCACTGCAATGTATCACTCCTAATAGCAAACTCAGGTACTGCGTGCTAGGAGGCTTGTATCAAAACAGGCCCACTGAGAAGCAAGAGGGAGGTATCGGCATGCTCAAGGGAACCTGAAGGTCTGCAGATAATACATTAAAAAAGAAAAAGGAAAGACCTAAGTGGGGCAAAAAGGGGAGAACAACAGCTCAATGCAGACTGGACATGTTCAGTAGCCACAAAATGTAGAGTGACAATTGGATATGAAAAAAATAGGGGGAGAAGGAAAGTAAATAGTTGGCTGAAACACTGAACAGGAGCAATCCTTCAAGGATGGAAGATGCACTGCACATTTTTGTTGAAGTTCCTCCTTCTATTCTGTATTTAATTTAATGATATGCATTCAGGGGGAACATCAACAATAATTGGACCTCCATGGACATGACTTTGCAATTTGCAAACAATTAGAATTTGGAAGAAAATACAAAATAGTCCAACATGGAACAATCATTATACTAAGGGGAAACATACCCTTGTAAATACACAAATCAAACTCTGTAGGTGAAACGGCAGATTGGAGAAGGTGATTTATAGTGGGAAGGGGATGGATAAACCCTCCCTTCTCTTACTATTCCTCACCTCAAAATGGCAGCCTCTTGAGACTGATTTTCAGTAAAAGAAAAGCATCCCATAGACATGTAGAATGCCATGAGTTCCTGCTGGGAGATTGGGAACTGCGTATTCATCACAAAAAGAGAGAATCAAACACAGCCATGGGGGGGGGGTACCAAAGACAAAAAGGCAGATGCACTGGTGGATATAGTTTCCAATGTCTTTCAAGGAAACTCTTCACCTACTGCAGCATTCCTAAGTATTCGGTGTGCTGCAGCAGCAGCAAACTCATTCCAACAGTTCTTTTTATAAGAAGCATTACAATATTTTCTTGATACCGTGTTTCCCCGAAAATAAGACCTAGTACTATTTTTGGGAATTGCTAAAGTATAAGACCTACCCCGAAAATAAGACCTAGTTGTGATCATTCCCATGGCCTGGTGGTAACAGCAAAGGGACAACTTGAAGTATAAGACCTACCCCGAAAATAAGACCTAGTGTGTTTTTCTGAGCCAAAAAAGATATAAGACAGTGTCTTATTTTCGGGGAAACACAGTAGTTTCGACAAAACACACTGGAAGCTATATCCACCTTTGTTGAGAACTACATCCAGCACTTCCCAAATCCCTGGTGGGGAAAAGATGTTCCACTGCTGAGGCAAAAGACACGAAGGGTATCAGTTCTCATCAGGGGTTCTTGGACATGTAGTCAAGTCCCAGGTCTCTGGCTGGAAATGATGGTGCTCCATACATCTATGAGAGCACAGCTCCTATCCTCTTGGACAGTCCAAAAACCCCTTGAGATTTTTTAGGTGTTTGATTTAGGAATGCTTGGGAATTTCATTCAGTTCACATCTTTCAGTCCACTAGTAGGCTATTAATGATTAGTGCTTATAGTGGCTGCGTATTACCCCCAGTATCAGAGGCAGCATGAATACCAGTTGCTGGGGAACATGGGCAGGAGGGTGCTATCGCACTCGTGTCCTGCATTCCAGGGGCATCTGGTTGGCCGCTGTGGGAACAGAATGCTAGACTACATAGGCTGTTGATCTGATCCAGCACAGCTCTTCTTATGTTTTTAAGCAAACCAACCTGATTCACACCAGCTGGACTAATATGTGGATTAGAACACAAGTTATCCATTATGTTTTGCACCTCTCCTGAATATTGTGATAGTTCTTGGCTCAAAATGCATATAAAATGCATATTTTAGGTAAAAAACACATACAAACATGCATATTTTAGGGTAAAAGGCATACAACAATGTCAATTTCAGAGCACAAAATGCATACAAAAATTTTGAATTTTGTGGAAAGCATACATTCAATAATAATACATTTTTGGTCCTTTAAGGAAAATCAGCATATCGATGTAGAAATCGGATGGAACTGACTTATGAATGAATACATGCAAAACTGACACAGACTGGAAGTAGACTGAGCTGCCCATCCATCGTCTGACTGGAACACTCAAAAAGCTCTGAGCACTTTCAAAGCGAACAGGAGACCAATCAGCCCTACCTATAATACACAGTAGCGGGGGGGGGGGGGATGTGCTTTCATTCACTGTAACTGTATTTAAGGGAAAGATTTCTACCCCACTGAAATGGTTAGTTTCTGTCTGAAAACTGAAATATATATATGGTTCAACTTTCATATTATCAGCCTTTTTTCAGTTTTGGAAGGAGCTCAGCAAGTCCATTTCAGGCTAGTAGGGGATGGCTCAGAATAGAGACCCCTACCAGGGTTCAGGAAGTCATAAATGCTGCTTGAAAGTGGCTATTGTAAGGCTGCTGCTCAAGAAACCCTCCCTGGATCCTGAGGCTTGTAACAATTAGCAGCCAATTGTTTATTACAGCAATTCTTAGGCTGGCTGCAATCCTATACAAACTTATGTGTGACACACCATTGAATTCATTTTTCAGTAGACATAAGAACATAAGACGAGCTAGACTGGATCAGATAAAGGGTCCATTTAATCCAGCACTCTGTTCACATAGCGGCCAACCACCTGCCCACGGGAAACCCACAAGCAGGACATAAGTGCAACAGCACCCTACCACCCAAGTTCCACAACAACTGGTGCATATAGGCATACTGCCTCTGATCCTGGAGGCAGCATATAGCCATCAGGACTAGTTGCCATTCATAGCCTTCTCCTCCAGGAATGTGTCTAATATTACAGCCCTCCAAATTGGTGGCCATCAGTATATCTTGCGGAAGTGAATTCCATATTTTCACTATGCACAGGATTGTGCTATGGGAGTACCTACTATGAAAGAGTAAATGGAGGCTTGGCCAGTACTCTCTATTCTAAACACTGTACCAAGGCAGGGAAGATCTTACTTATTTTCACATAAAACAGATGAGGTGTGAAAGACATCTTCTTTTATATGTGATCATTTCCAAAAGCTTAATTAGTTAGAAGTATAAGAATTCCACTCCCAGGATCCTTGAGAATGCCATGCTATTTATAGAACCTTTCAGGAGGTCATGCACTCCATCAAATGTCAAGTGGGAGGATGTAAAGGATAACAGTAATGTAATGTAATGTGTAAAGGAGAAATGTTCCTACAAACTCTTGGTTTAACTAGAGTTTCCAAACGCAGAGTCTCACCAAACAATTGATTAAGATTGATTGTCCCTCAAATTAATTGAGCATTGGGTAAACCTAAAATCAGTTTTATTTATTTATACATTCCTGAATACTAAAGGTGAGAGGGGCATATCACTCTAAAGCAGGGATAGACCCTCAAGATGTTGATGGATTCCAACTCCAATCAGCCCCAGCCCACATGGTCAGTAGTCAGGGATAATGGGAGTTACAGTCCAGTATCATCTGGAGGGCCACAATTTACGCACCTTTACCCTAAAGGGTTAGGGAGTCATAATTAATAGTGCAGGGTTCACATAGACATCTTAACCTCAACACCAAGAGAAGAGCTCAGCAAAAGTTAGTTGCTACTAAATCCTATTGAAATCAGTGGAACCTGAACACTAAGGACAGAGCTACTTGTGACACAGGGATACTACTAAAAACATCATAATTCTATCAAGTTCTTCTTGCCCCTATTATACAAAGAATTACCCACTAAAAATGGTATTCCCTTACTGAATTTTCCAACTCTCCCTCTGCATACTTATCCGATATTGTGATGTCATCATATTGTGTGTTTCTCTGCCACAACCAGCCAATGGGGAAATTCACAACATGATGCCCTGTCATGGAGTAACTGATCCTATATATTGTTGTGTGGGGAAGTGGAGAACTCAACACAGGAATGCCAGTTCTGGTGGTATGTACAACACTGACATTTTAATGTGCAAAATATAGTCTGGTCCTAGACCTCTTGATTTCCATGGGACACTATCTGGATTGTGACCAATTTTGGCTGAAAGGCAGGAATGGAATAAATGCTTTTGGACTGTTTAGATGAAACATTAAAGGCACAATCCACTGCATGTTTTGACAGAAAAAAGTCCTACAACTTCCAGAATTTCCCAGCCAGCATCTACACAGTCTAGACAGTGTCTAGCAGCCATAGGATTGCACCCTAAGAACAGGGGAAACAGGAAACTCAGGAAACACCTCCTAACATTTTTCTTTTTTTTCCTGACTGAGGTGAAATTTGATATTTTGGGGTTGAATTCAGATGGATTTACATCTTTTCTGTGAAAAATTATGTGTGCCTCCCAACATCTACAGGATGAAGAAATGTGCCCTTCTTTTGTATTTGACACCTCTGTTTTAAAGTTTGAAGATCTTCCCAGCTGCTAAGATCCAGATCATGACTGTCTCATTGATTTCAATGGGTTTACCCTAAGTATGACAAAGCCAGGATCCAATACAATAATAATAGTAGGCAGTGCTTTGTTGTTTTAGATAATACTGATGCCACAGTAAAAGACATCATGATTCTTAAGAGCATGTTTTCATAAACACAAATAAAGAACCAAATGAGGAAACAGTGCTAACAAATTCGAGAGGTACGCCTTAACATAAAAAATATGTTTTGACACTTGCAATGCACTGATTACTATTAATCAATTTATGACTGTATCTATCCTCAACTGTGTTTGGGTGGTGAAGAAGGAGAACTTAAAAGTGCAACTTTAATAGAACAACAACAACAAAAACTTTAACCCAGATACCAAATCAATATAATAAATGAAACACTGAAGCTTCAAGGGAAGGCTCTTTCCCATTATTTACCTTCGTCAAATTTGCTCCAACATGCTATCAATCATTTTAGGAGCTCTTTAAAACTGGATATTAATACAGAGCTCGTTTGCTCAAAGGAATAAGGGCTGAGCTTCTAGGACTTATTTGTGTTATGATATTTAGCAAAAGAATAGCCCAGATCCAGATCTGAAAGCAGAACATGATGGAAATTAAATAAGTGAGCAGGCTTGAGATTGATGCACATGCTAAAGTAGAGGGGGAACTTTTGCACCTAATAAGTGCAATGTTTAATAAACACATTCTAAAGCCTTGTCCAAATAGATGGGATATTTGAAGATGCCTTCTGAATTTTAAAAAACACATCATTTGGCTTTAATGGCCTTCCAAGAGAGCTCATTCTTCTCACTAATGGCAGATTCTTTCATCAAGAATTAGTACATTAAGGACTGAAAAGAAACTTGTCCAGCAGCTGATACATAACATAGGTATTGTAATTTCACAGTCCTATTAAAAAGATGTACAAGGATGAAAAATAGCAGCGGTCTTTGTGCTAATGCTAACAGCACAGTACATTAATACTTCAAAACTAATCAATCACCTGAGACAAAGGCAATCAGCTGGATTCATACCCCTGAAATCAGCCATATAAATTGGCATGAAAGAGCAGAGGCCTGATAATGGCATTAAGTTCCTCTTGATATATATTGGTGGTACAAGTTCCAGCAAGCCCTAACCCATATGCCTCGCAAACGCTACAGATTTCTATCAAATAAGGGTGGCAATCCTGTGGCTTCCGTTTTATCTAATGCAAGGAAAATGTACTTTAGGGCTCACGCTGGCTCAGCTTGTCTGAGCATGGAAAGCTAAGCAGGGTCAGGCCTGGTTATTACTTGGATGGGAGACCCCTCCTCTAGTTTCCTGCATTGAGCAGGGGGTTGGACTCGATAGCCTTGTAGGCTCCTTCCAACTCTATGATCTATGAAATAGACATAATGGACCAGGGATACTAAGAATATACTCTGCAGGTCAGATCAAAGTCATCTAGAGTTCAGGTTTTTACTCCCAATATTGGCCAGCCGTATTCCTCTGGAAGTTTATACACTGTAGGACATGAAGGTGGTAGTCTTCCACTGTTGTGTGTCTCCAATATATGAAGCCGTTCTTTGAATGAATAACCAGAATGAATGGAATAGAAATCTCTTTTGTCTGAAGAGGGTGATGCTGCGGTGCGGCATTTGTTGATTTTGGAGGAGGGGAAAAGCGGGAGAAAAAGACAGGCCTGGTTGGTGGGGTGAAAGTTTTTGAAGTGTTTGGAGAAAAGGAGAGCTTACCAATAGAGGCAAGATGGCAATCTCATTTTTGAATGTGTATTTCTTTTTACAGAAATTCTGCTTGACTGCTTAAAGCAGACAGGAGCAGCGGCAGTCAGGAGCCTTGTATCACTCACCAAACCTACACCATTCTGAGCAGAATTGGAAAGAAGGAGTCTAGGGGAGAAGAATGGGGGATGCAGTAGCGATGTGCAAATCAGAAAATCATACTAGCAATTTGTGTTATGACTGAGGGCCAAAAGAAAAGTTGCAGCATTATTAACACTTCCTAGGGCAAATACAGATCAGATAGTGCTGGAGATAGAAAACACAATTTATTAAGAAATTTGACAGAAGAGTGTTGATGAGCCACGTCCTCCCACTGTTTCAAAAACCACAGGGGGAAAGAAAGCAAATATCTTTGTCCCTTAAGGGATGAATACCATTTTCATAAATGGAACAACATGGGACAAACTCTGCTTCAGACAATTACATTTCATGTTTTCAGTAGGATTTCAGTATTCAATAGGTAAGGCCCAAACCTGCAGCAGGTCCATTGATGTATTAACACATCTCCCTACCACCATACTTTCTTTTCTTTTTTTTTGTATTAACAATACCAGATTGGACAAGCAAGAAGAGATACAGGAATATCATATTTTTTTCTTATAGCCCAGTCCTATAAGTCTGGTTTTACTGAAGTGGTACGTACTGGGCGGAAGTGTTCAGCCTAGACTTCTTTTGCACTTGTGGGGTGGGCTGCCTCACCAACATGCCAATTGGTGGGCAATTTCCAGTGTCAATGCCACCCCCTGACCTGAGAGCTTACTCGGCAGCAGAAGTATGCACCTAGAAAGCCACCATTTAAAATTACCCACGATGCATTGGAGCACCAGATGTAGGCATTGTGGGAAATTCAAAATGGCAACTTCTCAGACCCAGCCATCCAATGTGGGGAGACCAAGGGCAGGCATCAGGACCGGTCAACCCTGCTGGGGGACCTAGGAGCTCATACTGGGTCTGGTTGTAGTGTGGAATAGATCCGGACAGGTTGCTAGGCAAAGATAAATAAATAAAATAAATCAATATAAATGAGCCCATTCTCAATAATCAATCATATGCAAGTGTAACCAAGAAACAAAACCTAGGATGGGACAAAGGAGGGAGGAGTGGCTTTGATTCTCAGCAACTGATGATGTAATCCTAAGCATGTTTACTTAGAAGTAAATCCCACTGTGTTCAATGGGGCTTACTCACAGGGCCACGTCATTCATTCATTCATTCATTTTCTATACCACCCAATAGCCGAAGCTCTCTGAGCAGTGTACAACAATCAATTAAAAAAAAAATACAATAAAATACAGTTAAAAATATAAACAATAAAAACATTATAAAAACTTAAAACCAATTTTAAAAACATCACTAAAACACTACGCCAGTGTGGCGTAGTGGTGAGAGTGTTGGACTGGGACTCGGGAGATCCGGGTTCTAGCCTCCACTCGGCCATGAAGCTCGCTGGGTGACTTTGGGCCAGTCACTGACTCTCAGCCTCACCTACCTCACAGGGTTATTGTGAGGATAAAATGGAGAGGAGGAGGAAGATTATGTAAGCCGCCTTGGGTTCCTTGCAGGAAAAAGGCGGGGTATAAATATAATAAATAAATATAAATAAATAAACAGGTAGATTGGGTTGGAGAGGATGTTCCATCAGGTATTAGGCGGGGGGTGGGGGGTCCCAGCCGTCACGTTAGATGTGACAATAATCACACAAGTAGCAGAAGTAAAAAGAAAAAGGTAAATACAGTAATACCTTGGATTGCAAGTAACTTGGTTTGAGAGCGTTTTCCAAGACAAGCAAATTTTTAAATATTTATTTAATTTTCTGACTTGATATACAAGCGACGTCTTGCAACTACAAGTACTGTAGTGACGGCTTAAATTAAAAATCTCTGTACAATTTTTTTGGGGGATTTCGTTTTGATATAAGAGTGTTTTGGATACAAGCACGTTTCCGGAACGAATTATGCTCTCAATCCAAGCATGACTGTATTAGGGTGGTTTGTATAGTACCCATACTATGTTGTCCACACAGTTCATTGGAGAGGATGTCACCAGCATGGTATGGTATTCAGCTCTAATTATATGGGCAGTTGTTGAAAACATTACCTAGAGCAGAGTAGAAGCAACCACAGATGAGGCAGCAACCATGCTACTCCAGGTAATGTTCAAATGGGGCTTGCGATATCTCCACCCCACAACTCCCATTTGCAGATGTTGTGGCAATAATAAAAAAAGCTCTTCAAACACACTGATTATTTTTGTCATTGGAGCTGGGTGTGAGCAGTTCTGCTTTTGTGCACGTGGCAGCCTTGGGGGGGGGGGGCATGAACTGAACTGCACAAATAAGCTGGAGCTTTAGAATATCACACTGTGATTAATGTGAACAGTAGCATCTTTGTTTAAGATACAGGAATTGTAAAGCTACGCTGTGGGTACAGTTCACAAAAAGAACAACAAAGCTGATAAAGTGTTACACGCCCGCCAGAGACTCGCTTTGATATAAGAGTGTTTTGGATTACAAGCACGTTTCTGGAACGAATTATGCTCTCAATCCAAGGCATGACTGTAACAGTCATGGGGGATCTGGATCAAGAGCTCAATGGATTTAACCATTTGTCACCACCATGATCCGAATCTGGATTCCATCCCCACAGAAAAGAGTCCAGAGGCATAATTGATATAGCACTATCATTCCCCTCCACAGATGCCTCTGCAATATGTAAGTCCTCCCTCTGCAGACAACCCACCTATCATCATGACATGCATTTATGACATTAAATGGTCTGCTTGCAGTTTCAGTGTAACTCTATTGAGTCACTTCTAGAAAGTTCTTTAAATGAAGAGTCATTAAGGGACCAATCCTATTGCATGTTTAGAGAGGAAAATGTCCTACAAGTCAACTTTTTTTCTGTCTAAACATGCAATAGGATTTTGCCCAAGAGAGCAATCATATGGTCCCTGGACAAGCCTCCCAGTGAACATAGGGCAGTTCACATTCCCCCCTCTGAGGTTGGAGATAGTGCTCCAACCTTGGAAGTGGGAATCAGATATCCACCACACACCCCCTCCGGTGCCAGCCAGTTGCAGAGAGAATCGTGCCAGTTGCCTCTCTGAGGTTGGAAACTCGACCTCAGAGAGGGGTAAAGGGGGTGTTCTGGTGGGTGGGGAGGAGACCAGAGAGCCCAGGAAATTATTTATCCTGAGCCTCCTCCAGTCTCCTTCCCTCCCCTTCTGAAGTGTCCTCGCTAGATGAGCTGAGAAGCCGTCTAGTGAAAAATCAAAGAACATAGGGTGGGGAGGCAAAGATTGCCTCCGGCGCTCCTCCCGCCTTGCTGGCTTCAGCCCAGCAGGGCTTCATGAATCATGGAAGCCACCAAGTTTGGGGGCTTCCAACTTCCAAGCAGTGAGGGTGCAATCAATGGGATCAAATGTATAGTGATAATAAATTAGAGAGATAAACTTATGATTTGGTATTAGCCACTGGCTGAGGCTTTCCCCACTTCACAAAAGTACCCAATTTAAAATGTGTAAGCAGGTTTAGATGGCCTTTAATCAGATTGTATGATAATGAGCATTGATTTTCATTAAGTTATGACAAATTAATATACAGTGGAATGTTACATCATGTCCAATTAAGCAATGAGAGAAAAGCTCAATACCATTTTTTTTAAAAAAAGCCACATACAGGGTAATAGTGCAATCCTACGCGTGTTTTCTTGGCATGAAGCCCCACTGCATTCAATAAGGCTTACTCCCTGTAAGTGTATTTATTTATTTGTTGTATTTTTGGATCGCCCATCTAGCTGGCAAACCAGTCACTCTGGGCGATGTACAACATGATAAAATACATTTAAAATACATGATATAAAATATATTTAAAACAGCATAAAACAGTGTAACTTTTAAAATCTTAATCTTAACCACCCCATATTCCCGCCTGAATAACCATGTTTTTAGTAAATGTTGAATATTAACTTTCTATAGGGCAACTAGCAAATTGCTTAATTGTATAAGATATGTATTAACATTCAGCTTCATTATTTCAAATACAACAATTACTTCCTCTCCAGCATCACCTCATTCATCAAAGGAGTAAAAAATGGAAGGATCCACACAAGTTACACAGGTCCACATGTGTAGCTCTTATGTTTATTCAGATGGATGTTAAGGAACTCCACACAAATCCCTTCTCAACCTGTTCAATAGCTCAAAAGACTATAGAGTTAATGAGTGTGGAAGGATGTGACACAATAGCCAATGATCCATTCAGCCCACATACAATAAATGCTCCAAGAAGTTTTAAGTAAGGGTGGACAAATCAGTCTATGTCTGGTCCATGCCATTTTTGCATATATTCAAATTTCTGTCAAATTTCTATAGCAGTCTGCAATTTTTTGGGAGGTTGAAAAAAGCAACTGCACGAAGATTCACATTTATTTTCATATGTGATTTTCCCCAAACATTTTGTACAAGGTTTCACATAATTGGCACATTTTTGTACTCAACTTTCCCTAATCTACGCATTTGTTTAAGCAACTTTCCTTAGTACACACATTCTTGTACACAATTTTTGAGCCGAGAATTGCATTGCAAAGTGCGGAGAAGTACGCAATTTAGTCAGAGTAGTCAGTATTGGACTAGCCACACCAATGGTCTGGCTCAGTATTAGGTAGCATCAGACGTTAAGAGCCCTCTTCTAATCCCTCCTTGATATCACATATTCTCCTTTATGCCTGCCTGTGTCTCTCTCTCCTCTCTCCCTATCACCTGTGCATCTCTATTTATCTACTTTTCCATCAGTTGAACACATGGGACAGGGTTGGAGGTGGATGGAAAGTAATCTGCTTAACTCCACTATCTGACTGGCTGCTACAGCTTGCTGGAAGATGGTTAATGTAAAAACAATATGCTGGCTAGACATTTGCTCAATATTAATACATTCCAATAAATGCCTAAGGAATTCTCACCTATCTCAGGAAGAGCAACAGGTCTAACCCTGTCATGAACAGTGCTCTTAAAATAAATTGAAGAAAATAGCAAACACACCACAAATACCCTTATAGAGTGGCAGAAGCCAGGCTGAATCAGGTAACCAAGGCAAAGCATCTCTGTGCATCACAGAATCATAGAAAAGTAGAGTTGGAAGGGGCCTACAAGGCCATCGAGTCCAACCCCCTGCTCAATGCAGGAATCCAGGTCAAAGCATCCCTGACAGATGGCTGTCCAGCTGCACCTTGAATGCCTCCAGAGTGGGAGAGCCCACCACCTCCCTAGGTAGTTGGTTCCATTGACTTATTGCTCTGACAGTCAGGAAATTTTTCCTGATGTTTAGGTGGAATCTGGGTTCCTGTAACTTGAGCCCATTATTCCGTGTCCTGCAAATTGGGATGATCGAGAAGAGATCCTGGCCCTCCTCTGTGTGACAACCCTTTAAGTACTGGAAGAGTGCTATCATATCTCCCCTCAGTCTCCTCTTCTGAAGGCTAAACAAGCCCAATTCTTTCAGTCTCTCCTCATAGGGCCTTGTTTCCAGTCCCTTTATCATCCTTGTTGCCCTCCTCTGAACCAATTTCTTCCTAATGGGCAATGCATGTATATCAGTGAACAAGCACTCTGCTGGGCGCCTCTGGGGCATGTGTGCCTCAGGGGCCCCTGGTATGCCCACAGAAATCTCCTCAAGGGTAGGAGTACCTCTGGTGGTGTTTCCACTGGTGGTAGGCAGCATGGAATCTACTGGTTCTGAAGTCCACTCACTGCCCCAAGATTGGGCCCATTAACCACATGTGGAGCTGCCACAAACCAATTGGGGTGGATAAATATTTTTTTTTTTTTTTAAAACTAAACACTAGACACCCCTTGCCCTGCGGAACATCCCACCCTGGCTGGAGTGAGTTGGCCAGGTTTTGAAAGCAGTAGATCAACCACCAACTTGTGCCCCACCCTCACCCCTCTCCCCACTTAGGACTGTTCTTTTAGAGTTTTGGGTAAATTAAAAAGCCCTCCCCCCACACAAATATTTGTATACTTTCTCACCAACAGATGTTGGTCCGGGCAGGCTGGATACGCCTTTTTAAAATTTATTTATTTATTCATTTATTTATTTATATACCGCCCAATGGCCGAAGCTCACTGGGTGGTTTACAACAATTATAAAATTTTACAATAAAATGCAATTTTAGAATAAAATACAATATAAAAAATACAAACAATAAAAACATCGAAAAAAATTTCACTAGACATTTTAAAAACAATTTTAAAATTACTTAAATAGCTAAGAAAAGATTATAAAAAGTAGATTGGTTAAAAAAAATAACGTTCTTTGAGTTACTGATGTCTGAATACATATTACAATTCCTGGAAGTTTTAGACATGAGATAATTTTCTAGAAACAAATACACAATATGGCATTAAAATTGGCAAGCCTTGTTAAACAACAGCTTAAATGATCAATTCTATTCCAAGGACAAGGCTATGTCAGTGGGACTCCTTATCCATTGCATCCTTTCGTTTGAGCTTTGTAGGAGTTATCCATGGTGCTGAACCTATTTTGGGGTGGGGTGGAGTTCAGCACCATGGATAGTTCCTATAAAGCTCAAACAAGGAGATGCAATGGATAAGGAGCCCCACGGACACAGGAGTCATCCAGCTTCCCCTGAGTAAAGTCTACTGTTTTACATCTTTTGATTAAATACAAGGTTCACACAATGAATACTGAGCTGCTATATAATAATACTTACAACAAAAATTAAGGAACACGAAGGAAATTTTGCTGTCCAGAGCTCATGCATGTCATACAAGGGTTTGACTGTGCTTAAAAGTTATGATCCAGGATACTAGAAAAAGCTCCCACTGCTGCATACAGAACATCAAAGTCTCAGAAGTGTTCCTTTTCCAAAGCCAACAATAGAAAACACCCTAGATGAGCAAGCGGTTCTTTTCCACAAGAATGCAGCCTGTGAGTATCAGGACATATTGCCACAGACAGACAAGGCTGAGCAAATTACTTACAGATTTACACAGTGGGACACATAGTCAAATTTATAGAGGAAAGGAATTCAAATGCCCTGTGCTGTTGCTTTAGCATCCTTATTGTTGAAGCTGTTCCATTTCTCATGACAATTATTTATGTACTGAAACTGAAATAGCAACCAAGTTTGGAAATAATATATATTGAGAAAGGGACTATTAGGGCGGGGTGGGGGTGGAAGAGAGAGAATTCCTTGTGAAATGGTATCATCAGTTTCTAATGAATATTTCAGTGCTTGTCAGGAAACCCATTTAGAGGGAGACCAAAATGACTTTCTAATTTTCTCTACAGCTTTATCATATTTTCCCCAACCCCCAGGACCAACAGTACGCAAGACTGACTGGTCTTGCAATTTATATATCTGTAGGATGATTTGTTATTGTATGGAACACCCTTGTACTTCAACGCAGATAAAAAAATATTTACATTTCTTTGGAAATAGGGTGCAAATCTAACTGAGACAGTTTTCTATGCCAGACCACCTATCTTTGCAATAGATTCTGCAGCTGCATAATACAATTGGAAACTGGGAGTGAAAAGTAATCTTGTATCCAACTAAAACTGCAGAAAGCATTTAGATGACATGCACTTCTAATAAGGCCAAGATAAACAGTCTTCAGGTTTAATATTCTATATGAATTCATGTATTCAGATATTTTTGTGACTCATCCAGAAGCATCACAAGAGAATCCATAAAGATGCTGCATAACTAAATAAACGGGGGGGGGGGGGCTTTTAAAAATGTATTATTACCTGGATCCAAAGAACGACATGAGCATGTGAAGGAAAAGCTGGGAGACCTGTCTTTTCTCTGAAGAGGCCAATGTAAATAGTAAGCTGACAGTAGAAATAGTTTTCCCAGCAGAAGCAGACATAAAATACTCCCCGGGCCAGATGGCTCCTTTCCTTATCTTAGAGAGTTACCACGGCTGGTCCTCAAGGCCATTTGTCCAGGGAGAGGGGAGTGTAAGAAGAATTTACAGCTGGGGCCCCTTAAGATGGCCAGGGAGATTTACAGCTGAGACCCATTAGGTGAGATCTTGGGCAATGAGGTAATTGAGCATGGCCAGAGTGCCCCGGATTGGCCAGAAAAGATCAGGCCATGGTCTGGGGGGGGTGAATATAGGAACATCCATTCAGGGACTCTGTGTCTTTTCTTCTGGCCTGGTGATGCGAAGGGTGGAGGGGGCTGCTGTTTAGGCAGGGCCCTGTGGAGATTGACCCCCTGGCAGAGTGGACTGGCCTGGGTATCCGTGGGTAAAGTAGCTTTGTTGTTTTGGTAGCTCTGTTGTGTGTATCAAAAGTAGCTTTGTATTTTGTTTTTCCCTTCCCTTCTTCCCACCTCTTATTTTACCTATTCCCTTTTAATCCTAAATAAATTTATTTTGTTTTAACCCTGAGTGGTGTGAGCGGTCTTCTCTATTGGTTCAGTGCCAAATCCAGTACCTTGACCAAGAGCAAAGGTTTTGTACTTGTTGAGGCCAGGGTAAGGGCGGCAAGGGCTGGGTCAAGTCCTTCACAGAGCAGTTCTGCATATCCAGAGGAATTTTGGATTTCTGCTTCTCAAATAGCAGACTCTCCCCCGCCACCTGAATGTTGGTGGGGTGTCTCCCACAGAAAGGTTAAAAAAAGAAGTCATTCATTCCAGTGGACGTGCCTATACTAAGGATGGGATCTGTCAATTTTGGTTTCTCTCAGTTTCTCATTTTCCCAATCCTAAATTCAGTTTGTCTTGAACTTTAAGGATATCTCCAGTTTTGAGTTCAAGTTCATCCCAAACTTTGAACAAATTGTTTTTAAAAGTTTGCATGAATATTTGTAAGCATTTTTGTGCACATTTCTCCTAATTCATGCATTTTTGTATTCATTTTTGCGAAAAAAATTCCTCCCAGGTGAGAGGCGTGCCCGAGGCTCCTGCCGCTGATAAGGCATGTCTTCCTACCTCACCTGGCGCTACCTCACGGTCCAGACGAGGCTGACTGCAGGAAAGACCTTCCAGCACCATGTGGTGTTAAGCAAGGAGGGGATGACTTGATGCTGTCACCCTCCTTTGCTGGATGTTTCGCCCTATAGCAATGGCGACCGGCTGATAGCCGGTGTAATTAGTACCCGCACTTTTTTCCCTTCGTAGATCTCCAATTGATGATTCAATAAATGTGGCCCATTACTTTTACCACAATTTGTACCCTACAACTGTGTCTGAGTCGTTATTTCTCCTCTACATGCACAAATCTTCTTAATAATGCATTTATGAAGGTTATTTTCCTTAATACACACATTTTGTATGCATTTTTTAATTGGAGAAATCTCCTTCATAGTTCGGAGAAGTGCAAATCTTGAAGGATAACTGAGTTTTGGTTTGCACAGTGGTTTGAAAGTGCAAAATTAGGTAATTATGCATGAAAAGGCAAACTGAATGTATCCCCCCCACCCCCCGCCTCCAATCCCAAGCCTGTAGCTGTTTGGATCCTGACCAATGTTAAGAGAGCAAATATATAGCATAACAAATACAGAAGTTAACTATTAGAAAGATAAAGATAAAATTAACTGTTAGAGGAAACAGTGCCATTTAATTTCATAACTATGGGGGTTACACGTACCTCTCCGTGGCTCGGGGTTCTCCATGGCTCGCCCCTCCGCTGGCCCGCTCTTGATCTCCACCGCCACCGGATCCGCCGCCGCTGCGTCCTGCGCCTCCGGTGCGCTGCTGGACCCCCACGCTATGTTTTTGGCGGGGGGAACCAGGGCAACAGGGCTTAAACAGCCCTGTTGCCCTGGTTTCCCCCGCCAAAAACATAGTGCGGGGGTCAAGCGCAGCGGAGCAGGGTCCAGTGCGGGGGTCAAGCACAGCGGACATAGTGCGGGGGTCAAGCGCAGCGGAGCAGGGTCCCGTAGTGTCACTTCCGCTGCACCGGCGGCTCTCCGCGGAGCACAAGGAGCCAGGTAGGCCTGCGCTCACCGCGGAGAGCCCGCACAGGCATGAGCAGGCCAAGTTTGGGTCTCACTCATGCCCGTGCGGGCAAAAGTTACATCCCTATAAACTACTATTAAAATGTACTAATGTGAAGACTAAAAATCCTTCGAAACATCACCACCCTGTGAATGTCCCAAACCCTTTAGCTTTTGGGAGGGTTTCAACCATCAGCAACATGTTCGCACCACTTAACGGTAGTGGTGATCGTGCCCCCCCAAGTCCCTGCTGGCTTCTATTTGCCATCATGTTTTTAAGGATATTTATTTATTTATTCATTCACCACTCATCAGCCAAAAGGCTCCCTGGGGAGTTTACAAAGCAAAGCAACAAATAAAAGCAATCATCCTAAAACAAAAGCATCAACAATAATAACATAAAAATACAGACATATTAAAATATAACATGATAAAACCTAGCAGCCAAAATAAATTCAATCCAGAGGTACAGTGGTGAAAATAAAATGGATAAAATATGTTGGGCAAATAAAAAGGTCTTCACCTGGCACCTAAAAGAATACAGGGTAGGCGCCAGGCGCACCTCTTTGTGGAGCTGAGTCCAAAGATGGAGTGCCACAACTGAGAAGGCCCTTCCCCTAGTAGCCACCCTCCTAGCTTCTTTTGGAGGGGGCTCCCTGAGAAGGGCCTGCGAAGAAGATCTCAGGGTTTGGGCAGGCACGTAGGATACCAGGATGAAGGGTGGAAGCTTTTTGCCCTCAATTTGATTTGGCTTCATCATAACATCAGTGGCCAATAATATAAATTAATAAATAAATAAATAGAAATTCTTCCCTCCCCACTCAAAATCTCTTCCTCTCAGTTGAAATTTTGTATGGAGGACTTTCATCTCAATCACATTATGAGCACAGGAAAAGGTGCATTTGTATTATTTATTTAGGGCACAATCCTATGGCTGCTAGGCACTGCCTAGACAGCCATAGGATAGGTCAAAGTTCCAGCTCCAACTTTCGAAATGCATTCTGAGGTGGGAGCTGGAAGTCCGACCTCAGAGCGCCCCCCCCCCCCAGCCAGCACGGTTGTTTCCATACCGGCTGCAGCTCCAAAGTTGCAAGACCGACTTTGGAGCTGGCATGGGGGGGGCATTCCAGAAGTCGGGGAGGGGAGGAGTGATGCTCCACTGGAATATAATGTATCCCGGTGGCACCTCAGCTCCTCATCCTTGCAAGCAGGAGCAAAACACTTAGAAAGCCAAAATCGGCTGTGTAAGTGTTTTGCAGGGGCAGGAGAAGCGTGGAAGGAATCTTTGCCTCCGTGCTCCTTCCATCCTTGATTGGATGCCCATAATCTTATGGGCAGCCACATCAGATGGCGCTGTTATTTATTTATTTACATTCATTTAGTTTTGTAGGAATCAGATAAGAGAAGCTCATACAGACTTTCTGAGACACCAAGATTCATAGGGATTCGAACATAAAGTTCACGATTTATCTAACAGAGTTAGTCGAATGGGGATTTTACCTGTAGCATTTAATGCCTCAGCACAGATGTAACACCATCAAGCACATGTATACACAAGCAAAGCACATGAAGTAAGAAGACATTTGAACTACACATTATGAAAAACCATTAGTCTTGTGATAAATGCCATAGCATCATTTTTCCAGTGAAAATAGAATACTGTGCAGGCTACCTCTAGGTAAGGTCAAAGAGGTTACCTCTAAGTAAGGCACTGTGCTGTGCTTCTATAGAATAAATTAGGGACAAGGTGATTTTCACTATGCAGTTTGCCTTGAGGTTTAAGGGTCAGTAAGTGTCAATATTTAGTACATTGGGTACAATACATTGAGAAGTATTCTTGGATGAGCACCCCCAATTTGAATGGGAGCAAGGAAAAATAAAAGTTTGTTTAAAACAATGACACAATACCTCAATGCCTATTGCAAAGGGTTCTTGAAGCAGCTCAGAGGACATTAAATTACATTTTTACTAGTGGACTGGTTGCATTGACAGGGTGTACTCCTGCATGAATATCAATGTCACATGCATCTGTGTTACTAATAAACATGTAGACATTGATAAAACTCTGCAAAAGAAGTGTTGTTGATGTTATTGTACAGTTTGTATTATGGAAACATTCAACATTTCATGGGAATAGGAATGGTTCTGGGATTCTCCCCATCTGAATTTCTCTCTAGATTTTGGATTTGTGCATGCACACTTTGTTGCAGCTTTTAGTTCATGCCTTCCCTCCCACATACACAAAAATATTGCACATGTGTGCAATGATAAAACATGCAATAAATATCCTCGATGAGATTGACTCCATCAAGATTCTTTTTGTGTACTAATACACAGGAGCACATGTATGCATTAGTGGCAATGCAGAAAAGGAATCTTGATGCAACTATACATATAGTAATATCAAGATTACATTTTTGCCATGTTAGTGCTCATTGGTAACATAGAGGAGGGTAGGTGCAAATGAACTGAAGGAACTGCGGCAAACCATGCATGCTCCAATTCTGGATTAAGTTTAGAAATTATATCCTATTTAAATCAGAATTCAGGAGTAGCTGGATGCAGGGCAGAGTGAACCAGAGACAAATAAAGAAACGGAATGTGGCAATTCAGTTGCCCCTTGATGGGGAAAGCATGTGAACCCAAGACTTGCTCCCATGCCCCAGTGTATGTAGAACCAACATGCCAGAATGGGCAATTCCTTAGACCCAGGAGAATGGGCTTCAGATCCCATCTTAGCGATGCAGAGAATGATATAGCCTTGGGCAAGTCAATAGAATTCAGACTCACTTTCCCATGCATAAAATTGTGTTTATATCAGTGGAGGCTGGTGGCTTCAATCTCAGCAGGGCAGTGTATTGGCTCTGGATTTCACTCCAAACTTTTAAGAATCCATGGTGATGAACCTATTTTGGGGATAGGATTTAGCACCATGGATAGCTCCTCAAAAGTACAGGGTAAAATCCAGAGCAGATACAGAGCCCTGCTGACATTGGAGCCACCAGTCCCCACTGGTTTATATCCATGCACATGCTAAGGTGGTAGTAAGGAGGAACACAGTAAAAGTGCTGGAGAGCCAGTGTGGTGTAGTGGCTAGAGCAGGGCTCTCCAACCTTGGATCCCCAGATGTTGCTGGACTACAGCTCCCAGAATCCCTTGCCATTAGCCATGCTGGCTGGGTATGCTGGGAGCTGCAGGCCAGCAACATCTGGGGACCTAAGGTTGGGGAGCCCGGGCCTAGAGTGTCAGACTAGGACCTAAGACACCTAGGGTCAATCTCAGCCATACAGCCCAGTGGGTGACCTTGTGCCACTCACTCCCGTTCTGCCTGACCTATCGCACAGGGTTGTTGTGATGATAAAATGGGAAGGGGGGAAGAGAGAGAGCGAAAGCCATTTATATGCCACTCTGAGAACCAGGGAAGGAAGCTGGGATAAAAATGACATAAACAAATAAATACACAAAATAAGAAATGCTTGAATATTACTCTCTTGTTGTTCTAAAGTTAAAAATTGAAACAGTAACAGTGGGCAATTTTGGAACACTTTCTAATAGTAAGGTTGGAGCCATCAGGAAATAAAAGAGACACGCCATGCCTCCCTGTCCTATCCATCTGCACGCAGCTAGCTTGTGATTTCCTGAGTGTGACAGAAAGACACTTTACTTTCAAAGTAAAGCCAGGTCATATTTATCTAAATCTGCAAGCAGACCTGTCAGTAAAATCATGCATATCTCCTGAAGCTAGCAGTCTGCCAGTGACACCTTAACAGAAGACAAGCATATGCAATGCATTATTATTAAAGGAGTGTTAGTCACATTGTAACATCTCCAGAGACACTTAAGAACAGAGTTTTATTGCCGATGCACTCAACTCCTGCCATATTATTTCTATGCAAATATGTCTATGGGAATCAGCATCAGACCGGAAACCTCTTCCTGCGGCGACAGTATGACAATCATTTATCTGCATCCGGCACACCGAGTGGTGCAAACTGACGCCGCTTTGTGATAGAGACTTAAACTAATATGCAGAATCACCTCCACAAGTGCAAGGGAATATTAAAGATTCTATCTTGCTGACAGCTTTTCATCAAGGCTTCAGAGAGTGCGAGGAATTGGAGGCTAATCCACATTGTGTATCACTGGATACTGTCATTTTCCCACTCTACAGCTGCCTTGCAGAGTTGACTTGAAGAGTAATTACTGCTGAGATAAGCCTTTTTCTGGAATCCATGCAATTAATTCTCCTTGTAAAAAGGGGGAAAGGAATCTGACACTTTAATAATGTTTAAGTACACCTAATCTATTTCTTTCCTACTCAGATGTTTCCTAAATATGGGGAAGAAAGATTTTAAAGTACTTACAGCTGTCTCTTCTTATGTAAATCATCCCTAGACCTGTAATATTCTATCATAAAATAGCCAACGTGAAATAAGATCAAAACTTATAATAGAATGCAGAACAAGTAAGGAATTATCATAAAGA
This sequence comes from Shinisaurus crocodilurus, assembly GCA_021292165.1. Taxonomy (NCBI): domain Eukaryota; kingdom Metazoa; phylum Chordata; class Lepidosauria; order Squamata; family Shinisauridae; genus Shinisaurus; species Shinisaurus crocodilurus. The sequence continues at coordinate 25,361,864 of CM037876.1, read as the reverse complement.
TGAATACACAATATGACTTCCTTGCATATAACTGTTATCAGAGATTATCATGCATTAAAGATCCAAGAGCATGAAATTTAATTCAATTTAGAAAAAATGTATTTAGGGCTGAATTAAAATGACTTCTCTGTTTCGATCTACCTTGCTATAAAAGACATACTTGCACATTTTCCTGATTTTTTTTAAAAAATCTTCATTTTAAGAAACAATATTTTTTTAAAAGCTTCAGGAAAATAGAGGTATAGCTAGTATAAATGAGTACTACTACTTTGTTAGCATTGGCTAAAAATTTGGCCTAAAGGCCATGCATAAATCTTTTTGGATAAGTCCAAATTAATCTTACAACATCAACATATGTTTGATGATAGCTGGCTGTGTGAATCTCCTATACAAAATATCTCAGATGACAGTAGTACCCAGACTGATAAAATATTTTAAACTAAAATTTACATTCAAGCATACTATAGGGTTGAAAAAAGGTAAGCCTGAGATAATTAGATTCACTCTTTTTTAAAAAAAAGTTTTAAATTTTATTTCTATATAAAACAAACACATAATATCAAACAATAACAATCAACAAAACAAAATAGACCTCCGATTTTCTTCTACAGCAAATATAGGTAACAATAATTTTTCTTACTCGATAATCAGAATGAGAAATCTCTTTCTTCCCATCTTTCTTCCCATTGTCCCAAATTCACTTATTATTCCATAAATCCACAAACAAACAAATCATTATTGATCATTAAATTTACTCTCAAGAGATATTAAATATGCTGCATTTTTAATACATTGTGACTTCGGATAAATTGCCAAGTTAAAGGATGTTAATGCTTGCCTTCTATTTAATCACCCAAAATTAAACCTACGACCTCGAGATCTACTGCATATGTTTCAACAGCTTGTCCTAAGGTATTAAGTTCCTCATAAGAAGCAGCTGTGGTGGATGCATATTCTCTGTGGACCAGTTTTTAAATGGAAAGGTCTCATTCCTCTCCTGTCAGGGTGAGGGACCAGGATTTGATGGTCCACAAAAGGAGATGGATTGTATCCAATTGGATTCCAGCAGCGTCTGATGCATTTAAATAGGTTCAGCCAACATAGCATGATAGCAACTGAAACATTGTGTATCACAGGGTGATTTTCTAAGAAAGTGACTCTCCCAATATATCCCCAACTGCTATGATGGTCCTTGTAGTAACCATTAAATGTGCAGAATCTAACTGGTTGCAGCATAATTGCCCCCACCGCATCATACTTTTATTCTGAGATACAGGACCAGCCTGAATGTCCCAGGAGTCCAAGCAATAGTTTTGGAATGGAAACACTTTTAGAGGCACTAATGGAGTAGCACTTGTATTTCATACTTGTAATGGAGTAGCACTTGTAAGGGGTCACTCGTATTGCCTGGATCATCTGCCCCAGAGGATGCTGGGGTGCAACTCAGCTCATGTACTCTGGTGTCCATCAGCATCTTCCCGCAAGGGATAAAGAGGCACTGTCTCAAGATGAGGGACTGTAAGTTAGTGGCGGAGTGCATGCTTTGCATGCAGAAGGTCCCAGGTTCAATCTCTAGTATCTCCAGGTAAAAGGAACATATAGCAATGTTCCTTTTGGTGGGACAGCCTTCTCTCTGCCTGCACCCTGGACAGCCACTGGCAGTCAGAGTAGACAATACTGAACTAGCTGGATAATCAGTCTAACCTGGTATTAAATAGCATATACTATGAATGCCACAGTGATTATTTGTGGTTACAGCTACAAGCCAGCTGGGGAACCACAATGTTAAGGAGTAATCCATATGAACTGGACTTCTGCATGAGACTCATATTGGTTTTGATATGTCAATATGGATTCCCTGACTCTATCACCCCACTTCATAACTACATCCTCACACTAACATGCACAAATACATGTACCGTATGAAAACATGGATTTTATTTAAAAGTAATGGGCTAGAGCTAATTCTTCTTTCATCCGACATATAAGGAAAAGCTTTACCATAAAAGCCCCAAACCTTTAGGTGGTCCAGAATGAAGAGCCCTGTTTGTTATCTTGAGTTGCTCAGAAGGAATATATTACAATGCTCATGGGACTCAGGAGATCCGGGTTCAAGTCCCCACTCGGCCATGAAACTCTCTGGGTGACTTTGGGCCAGTCACTGACTCTCAGCCTAACCTATCTCACAGGGTTGTTGTGAGGATAAAATGGAGATGAGGAGGAAGAGGATTATGTAAGCTGCCTTGGGTTCCTTGCAGGAAAAAAGGCGGGGTATAAATATTATTTATTTGTTTATTTATTTATTTTATGAATTGCCCATCTGGCCAGACATCCGGCCACTCTGAGCGATGTACAGTCCAATAAAATACAAGAGGGGGTGAAACACACACACACACACACACACACACAAACAGTTTAAAACAAATATCAGTACAAAACTTAAAAATCCTAACCCACCCCATATTCCCGCCTGAAAAGCCACGTTTTTAATGCCCGGTGGAAACTAATCAAGGAAGGGGCATGGCGGAGGTCACTGGGGAGAGAGTTCCATAAATTGGGGGCTGCCACAGAAATGTCCTGGTTCCAGATATTCGAGACCTTCTCCAGTAGGATCTTTCCCCTCTCCCTGAAAACTGAGATATAAGGAGTCTCTACTTGCAGGTTTAGAGAAGCCAAAGTGAAGGCAACACTACACATTGGTTTGAAGATGTCGATAGCAGCTATGCATTTATTTCTTAGCTATTCTATATAAAGTGCAGGGGGCTCAATCAAGATTGGGTCCCTAGAGTGGGGAGCAGGGGGGCTAACCCTTTGCCTTCACTTTGGTCTCAATCCAAATCAGGGATTCTGGGTCTATAATTTTTCATTGACAGAAAGTGGTCTATTTGCTTTAATGCAGGGTTGGGCAACTTGTGGCCCTCCAAATGTTTTGGCTTACAACTCTCATCAGCCCTCACCATCGACTATGCTGGCTAGGGCTGATGGAGTTGTAGGCCAAAACATCTAGAGGGCCAGAGGTTGCCTACCGCTGCTTTAATTGGTAATGTTTTGGCTGAAAAGCAGCTTAGAAATAATAAACAATCTCCACAAAAATAAGTAGTCTTTGCCTAACATAAAACGTGAACACCGTGCTCTTGTGGAAAACAATACATTCCCTATCCCATGGACAAAAGCTAGCATCAAGGAAGCTACAGCTCACTGTAGCAACAGAGTATAATTCTGCAGCATCAAAGTTTTTCACCCACTTTGTAATATATGCTTCAGACAAGACTGATATTATTTCAGTACTCCACCAATGCACAAAAAAGCTTGATGCTCTCCGTATTCCATTTTGTCACTTAATTTTATATACTAATTACATAATACATCATTCCTTGATGTAACCACATCTGAAAACAGAACACAGATAACCAGTATTTATTGCAGCGGCTTTGAGAAAAGTCTCTTTTAATTCTTGCAAACAACTTAACTTTTCCCATGCAATCCAATTTATATTTCTGAAAAGACAAAATATTTGCACGGAAACAAAACGGAGATGCCCTGCAGAGTGAAACCAAACAGCCAATTAAGTTTGTTCTCAGTCATAAATTAGAGGCAACAGCAATGGGTTGGAACCAAAGGTCACTCCTGCTGGTGGATAGCTGGATGCTTTGCCACTTTCCCTCCCCCTTGCCACAGACTCTCACGCCAATCACATCACAGAATCCCCAACATGCCAGAACAGCTTTTCAGTGGGAATGGAGGGAGAATGCAGCTGGTGCAGGGAGGGAGAACTGGAGCCAACCAAGGAGGCAATTTGCTAGGAGGAAACCATTGGTTGTCTTGGTGTAGCAATAGAGGGCCTTCCCGCCACTACCTTTAAGCACCGGTAGGTGTCATTGGAGGTGTGCAGTCCAGCACCGTCCAAGCTTATAGTTGCTTAGAAGATGGTCATCCCAATGACAGGCAGCAGTAGCTTACGCCCCGGCCAGGGGATCCATCCACTCAACATCTGTGCACCTGTACAGTAGTGGTCGTAGCACCCCACACCTTCACCCAGTGAGTAAAAGTAATGGTTTTGGCATAACAACCAGAACATTAGCATAGCAAACTGCGACGACACGGTCCCTTACACTTTAGGACCAGGCGCATAAACCCTTCTCAGGCTAAGCACCAACACTTAAAAACCTGAGGGGAGGGTCAAATGAAACAGGTCTGTGGCTCACGCTGGCTCAGCTTGTCTGAGCGTGGAAAGCTCAGCAGGGTCAGGCCTGGTGATTACTTGGATGGGAGACCCCTCCTCTAGTTACCTGCATTGAGCAGGGGGTTGGACTCGATAGCCTTGCAGGCTCCTTCCAACTCTATAATCTATGAAATCTATGAAAACCTTTCCCCTACTAATGAGGGAAAAGATTAATACTGGTTATTAAGGATCTCTCTTAAATTTATGATACTGTGGGTACAAAAGTATGTGTGTGTGTGTGTAGATTTAAAAGCAATGCAGGTTAATAACGCCAAGCGAACACGTAGGATTTGGGTAGCAAACAAAATAAAAATACAGTAATACCTCGGATTGTGAGTAACCCGGTTTGCGAACTTCTCGTAAGACGAGGAAATTTTTTAGCATAAATTTAAATTTGAAAGACGAGCAAGTCTCGCAACACGAGTGGCTGCCACATGTGGCTCCTGTTGCAAGACTTGCTTGTCTTTCAAATTTAAATTGATGCTAGAAGCATGTGGAGGTGCTGGCGGCCAGCTCCCCGTCAAGGAGCCCCGGGGAGGCACGGCGTGGTGTGGCCGCTTGCTCGGTGCCTCCCACTGCTTTGCCGAGCTGGCAAGGAGCCCTGTGGAGGCACAGCGCGCCGCAGCCGCTCGCTCAGCCAGCGCCTTGCGCTGCTGCACCGCCTCCCTGCCCACAGGCGCCACCACCACTGTCACAGCTAATCAGTGGAGCCGAGGAAGGCCCGCCAAACAGCTGACCGGCGCTCACCAGGCGCTCACCAGGCGCTGCGGAAAAGCCAACCGGCGCAGGCGCCTCAGCCGCTCGCCCCCACTGCCCTCACAGCTGACCGGCGGGCTGAGAAAAGTCCCACCGAACAGCTGACCGGCGCAAGTGCTGCAGCCACTCAATGCCCCCACCCCCCGAGCCAACTGGCAGGACCGAAGAAGGCCTGCCGAACAGCTGAGCAGCGGGACCACGCCACCCAGCACGAGCGGCCACGCGTCCCCCCGCACCCAAGCCGGGCTGAAGAAGGTGGAGGCGCTCGGCATGAGCAGCCACATGGAGCCGAGCAGTGGAGCCGGCACCGGCTCCCAGAAGCAAGGCTCCTTTCTAAAGGCTGGAGGCAGGGCCGCCGCCAAACAGCTGAGCGGTGAGACCGCGCCAGCCGGCACAAGCCACCACGGGAGTCAGCAAGGCTCCCCACCTAACAAGCCGGGCTGCAGAAGATGTTGGGCGGCCCAAACCGCCAGGCAGAGCTGAGCACCGGAGCCAAAACAGGCACCTGAAGCAAGGCTCCGTACCACTCAAGCGGGGCTGCCAAAATTGCCGCCGCCGAACAGCTGTGGCGGGACCACGCCACCTGGTACAAGCCGCCACATGGAGGCCAGCAGCCGTGGGCTCCTGTAGTTATTAAAACAAACTGCACACGCACACCGTTTGCCTCTTATAATACAACACGAATCAAGCACAAGGCACACAGAAAGACACACACGAACACACACGCCCACACACACAGAACGATACCACGAGGTCAGGACGAGGCAGTCAGTCTTTCCTGCAGTCCAGCTGAGCCAAAACAGCGAGACAGCGCTTTGCTGCTGGCTGCCGGGGCGAGGAGCCCCGTGGAGGCGAGGCGGAACGAATCGTTTGAGTTTCCATTATTTCTTATGGGGAAATTTGCTCTGATATACTGTACGAGTGTTTCGGATTACAAGCATGGTTCCGGAACGAATTATGCTCGCAATCCAAGGTATTACTGTAAGTTTATTTTAATTCTCAAAATCTTAGCTCCAAAAAATAACTTTAAGCTGCCTACCCCAAACACTTTGTAATTATCCTAAGTCCCTATAACGCTAAATACTTTCACTCCTCAGACAAGCACTGATTTCTCTCAAAACTCCTGACAGACAGCGAATAATCCAACTAACCTAACTCCCCCAACTCCCCCTACACTCCAAACACTCCCCACACACTAACCACTCTCCCTCTGACGTCACTCAAACACTCCTTATATACTCCTCCCCCCACCCTTTCCAAGGCATCACAAACCACACCCACTCAGTTCAACATTACTATACTCACTAAATATACTAAAGCAGACATACACCAGGGAACTGAATTGTGGGGTTACGCCACACAAACCACCTCAGCGACCATCTCTTTCAGTGACTGGCCCACACCTTCTGCTCATACAAGGAGACTTTCGGATCCAAGCCAATATAAATATAATTATGTCGAGATTTTCTGTTAAATAATAATTAGAACTGACTGCTGAAACAGATGTCTCATGAAGAGCAGAGATGAAGAACTTTCTGGAGTAAAACAGATTTCTAATCTTCAACAAATGACTCAGTAAGTCTTTAAGTATCAGACTCCAACTGTTTCAGAAATGCCTAGCGCAGGCGTAACACTTGACCAGTAAGTCCTTGCAAGCAGAGAGAGTGGAAGGGTAGGGAAGCTTTCCTAAACATAGTTTGCTCAGCTCAGATGTAACACTTAACACAAACCACAAAGGAGGGTCTTGATAGATCAATGATTCCAACTAATCTGGGAAGGAGGTGAGGTGGGCAACAGAGGGCCTTCCTGGCAGTGGTGCCCCAATTGTGGAAAGCTCTCTGCCAGAGAGGTTCACCTGGTTCCTCCATTATTGTCCTTTCAGTGCTGTTGACCGTTTTATGCTGCTTTTTAAAAATTATTATTCCTTATTTGCTTTCCCCCCCCACCCTTTTCATTTACATGTCTATAATATTTCATTCTTTTTGTAAACATCCCTGGAAATATGATTGAAGGACAGCATAAAATAAATAAGTATGAAAGTAAATAAGTATTATGAAATACATTTCACCTTTCGCAGCATGATGGCAGTTTCAAAAAGAGATATCATGACCATAGAAGGATACTGATTAGATTGCAATGTTCATTCTTCTTCATTCTACAGAAACAGTTTCCCTTTCTCCTTTTAATCGGATACATGAGAGCAGACCATACAAGACAAATTGTTTATCTGTGGTTCTAGTATGGCTGACCAAAAAAGGGGACTGTTTTTCACAAAAGTTTTATTCATCTTTGAAAACTGCCCCTCTGTTGGTGTGTGTGTGTGAGGGAGCTAGGAAGAGGGGTGAGAGCAATGCCCCCCTTTACTCTGGCTTTATCGCACTGCAAAATCTGGCAGACTGGTTGACAATTGTAGTATTGTGGCAGTATCACACAGACTACATTTTTATTAATTGATTTATTTAATCCATTTTTTGGCTACCTTTCAATACCATAGGCTTCCCAGGGTGGCTTACCGCATAAAAAAACATTACCAACATAATAAAATCATACTAAAGATATACAATTTTAAATTAAACCATTAACAATTTTTTTAAAAACTATGTATTTATTTGTAATATTTCTATACTGCTAAGTATTTTTTTTTAAATCCCTAAGCAGTTTACATAGAAATATCCTTCATGAGTAAATATGTAGGGATGGACCAATGTGGATTTATTGCAGGTCGACAAATGGCCGACTTAATTAGAAGAGTATTAAATATAATATATAATATAAAGAAAAATAATGTTAAAGCGGGTGTATTAGTATTAGATATTTTCAAGGCTCTTGATTGCGTGGAATGGCCTACGTTAAAAATGATAATAAAAAATATGGGGTTTGGAGCAAGATTTAAAGGAGTAATTAATCAATTATATATGCCCATAATATTACAAATGTAGTGGTAAATGATGGTATTACGGAACAAATTTCCTTAGACCGAGGAACTAGACAAGGATGTCCCCTTTCCCCTATTTTGTTTGCATTAGTGATGGAAATACTAGCAAATGTAGTAAGAGAAGATAGATAGGGATGGGGGTTGGAGATCAAATTAAAATAAATTTATTTGCAGATGATACTTTATTAACAATTAAAAACCCAATTGAAACAATGGATAGGTTGGAGAACCATTTGAAAGAATTTGGAGAAATAACTGGGCTACAGATGAATTGGGGTAAATCCAAGATTTTACTGTTTAATTATAGTAAAAAAGAGGAAAGTGAAATGTTGAAGAAAAAATATAACATTAAAATTACAAATGTAATTAAATATTTAGGAATAGAAATTACACAAGATATTGATAAAGTAGGAGAACAAAACTTTAGAAAGTTAAAGATAGAGGTTAAAAATAAAATAGAGGACTATAAAAAAATTGGACTTTCTTGGTTTGGTAGAATAGCGTTGGTAAAAATGAAGATATTGCCTAAAATAAACTTTTTGTTTAGGATGTTACCAGTAAAGATTACAGAAAAAGAAATTAAAGATTGGCAATCAATTATTAATGAATATTGTAATGGAAGGAAAAGATTAAGGATTAATAAATATAGTTGGTATAAAGCGCAAAAAATAGGTGGTTTAGGTCTTCCTAATATAAAGTGGTATTATTTAGCCAACCAAGTAAGACATATTTTGGACATTATAGCAGGGAAAGACAAAATGTGGTTCGAATTAGAATCACGAGAATTAGGAAACATGATGGTGAATATATTATTTAAGAAAAATATAAATAATATTATAAAAGGACTAGAAAATCCCTTTTTGAGGAGTATGTTAGAGAGTTGGAATAGCACGAGGAAAATTTTTACACCAGAGGTATCCCCGTTAACTCCGGTAGTGGTCATGGAGGACTTTCCAGAAAATGTAAGACATCTAGAAGCTATATTAAGGAGAAAAAAGGTGATTAAATTAATGGATTGGGTGGAAAAATTGAATACTAGAGAACATATAATAGAAATAGTAGGAAGAGAGAGAATATCATGGTTAAATTCAATGCAATTGGAACTGTGGTTAAAGAAGTGGAGGACAAGAATGGATAGCGAAAGAGAACTAACCAATTTTGAAAAGATAGTTTTGACTAGAGAAGCTATAGAAGGTAATGTTTCAACAAGAGGCACAACAAAGGCTTTATATACGATGTTACAAAAAGAAGAAGAGCATAAAGATTCTCTTAAAGTGTTAGGGGATAATGAATTTGATGAGGAAATATCGAAACAAAGTTGGAAAAATATTTGGGATAGACGTATTGTAAGAGTTATGTCAACTAGGATAAAAGAGAATTTTTATAAAGTGGTATGGAGATGGTATTTAACTTCAGTAAGGTTAAATCGGATAGATAAAAATTGCTCCGCATTGTGTTGGAGAGGATGTAATGTAAAAGGTACGTATGCCCACATGTGGTGGAGCTGTAAAAATGTTCTGGAATTTTGGCAGAAAGTATTTGCAGAAATATCAGAAATAATTGGAATGGAATTAGAAGTCTGCCCAAAATTAGCATTGTTAACAATTACAGAAAAGTTAGTTTGTTTAAAAAATACAAAAGAATTGATTGTGAATTTGTTAACAGCAGCAAAATTAATGATAGCTAGGAATTGGAAGGTTCAACATGTGTTTTCAATTAATGAATGGTATACAGAGGTATGGGATATCGCGTTAAATGATAAATTAACTTGTAATATTAAGTGTCAGAAAAAGGACAATTGGAGAAAGACACCTTTGTGAACATTTGGGGTAAATTTTTTGGATTATGTGTTGGTAAAGGGGAGGGGGAACAAACCTTGTCAAGATTTGTTATATTTTTTGGAATATAGAATAATATCTTGTATATATACAAAAAAAAATATAAAAAAAAATTGGGGTGAGAAATATAACTTGGTCCCAAGAGGTGGGGGGGGGGGTTGCACAATGTTTATGTTGTATTTTTTTGTTGTTGTATTCATTAGTAGTTGTAAGATGTGAAAAATTAAAAATTTAAATAAAAATAAAAATAAAAAAATAAAAAAGAAATAAAAAAGAAATATCCTTCATCAGCAGATACTGGCCCCAGATATGGAGGTGTCACCCGAAAGAGGATTGTAAGCCCAGTGAGACACCGCTCACACCACTCCAGGGAAAATTCTCCAGAACCCCCCTCCCCTCAAGCTCAGTCTCCAAGAGTGGCTCCCCCAAAGCCTCTCAGGTCCCTCAGTCAAGTGGAAGCTTAAGGCTACATAAATGAGCACAGACCCTCTAAGGCTGCAGTCAGTACCCAGTGGGAGGTGGAGCTTCTGAGAGATCTGAGCCGACCAGCCTATTTAAGCCCTCAGCTGCCACCAATCCCTTGCTGGAACAACAGCTCTTTTCATGGTGAACTATCTCAGTTTAGCAGCTCCTGCATAACACTGTCCATGGTGCTATTAGTCTCTGCTTTCCTGTGTCTTGGTTTACCTGGCATAACTGACTGGCTTCCTCCTCAAGTATGCTGACTGGCTACTTCCTCTGGGGATCAATCCAAGCTGGGACAGTTACCATTAAGAATGCAATTAAAAGTCAGGGAGAACAGATGAGTTCTTAATACCCTCTTAAAGGCAACAATAGATGGGGCCAGCCATATATCTCTAGGAAGGGAATTTCATAGGGTAGGGACCCCCCACTGAGAAGGCCCTATCTCTAGTGCCCACCAACCTTACTGATCCTGGTGTCAGGCCAAAAAGCAGGAACACCCCCCCCCCCATTGACTGGGACCATATCATCAGCACAAAGAAGCCTCTTTCTTACAATATGGTGCAAAGATGGCTGCCAACCAGACAGTGAAAAGCTGTTAAACATAGGTGATAGAGGTGAAGAAAATAGTGGCTATGTGACATTCTAACCCAAGAGCATTTCTTTCTCGTTGACGTTTGCATTTGGTGCAGCCTTACATTCTATATAAGAATATATCTAGGCTTCCTTTACAACACCAGTTGCTATTTAAGGAAGAACTCATACATGTTTCAGTTCATGTTCATGTGTCAGCTCCACAGTTCAATACGTTAACACATGAAGTCATGTGAAGATTTAATCACAGAAGGTTTACTAACAGTAAGTGCATAGCGTTCAGTTATGAGCTTTTTTTTCATCCAGGTTCTGTACATCTTACACAACATTGTCCAACGGGGAAGCCACAACTGAAGACACTCACCCTTACCAAGGGAGAGCAGGAGTACTCTTTATGATACAATATGATGATAGCAGTGAACAAATGAATTTATTTATTACAAATCAGAGAAGTATGTGTTCCATGGGGAAATAAAAAGCTATCTTTGCGGATGACTTTGTCAGTGGAAAGCACCACTAACTGTAAATCAGCAGGAACACATGTAGTGTCCCTAAAGGATTTTTGCCATACAGAACCCACACAGAGCTGTGACTTTTTCTCTCATTGGTGATTAATGTGTCTTTGATACTGCAAGACAACTGTCAACACAATCTTCTAAAACAAACAACCACTACTGGCGTGCCTGCGTAGTCGCCCTTTCAGAGGCTGATAAGCCCCCAGATATTGAGAGTCGTAAAATCTGCCTGAATCAGAAGTGAATGATTAATATGGCTCTAAGCTATCCAACTTACAGCAGGCGTTAAACTCTATTTATTTATTTATTGGTCCCAGCAAGTGACCTTGTCAGGTGGAGTAAATTCCAAAAGGAAACAAGCATTGCCTCTCACTTACCAGCTCTTCACGGAGTTGGGAAATGAGTTCATCTTTCTCCTTCAGTTGCAGCTTCATCGTCGAGCATTCATCTTTCATTATATCCTATAAAAACATCAAAAGAGCTGCTATAATAGACTTAGTGCTTTTTCTTTGCTCCTGACAAGAAAAGGCGGCTTCACACAGTGCAAGATAATTACATCCCAGTAATGAAACTCAATGCTCCTCTAACACGTGTGATATTTTTTTAATAACATATTCTAAGTTTGCAGTGTAAACAACCTAATGCATCCAAAGTTATTATATATACACAGAAATGTGAACAGCTCCCTGTGTGTTAAGTCCATTTTGTTAGTGTCTGATTCTTTTAAGCCTTTTATTGAAGCGCCTGTCAAGCGTCTCTTTATTTCAGTGAAGGAACAGATGGCCATAAAATTTCATAGTTCTGTTCGCACAAAACAGCATTGCAGAAATTTCACTTCAGATGCATTACTGGGGATTTAAAAACAAAAAAACCACAACAGACTGCAGATGGAAAAAGTAAGCGGAGGCACAAGCAGACATTCAGCAAACAGAAAGGAAGCAACCCTTCCATGAAAGGAGATAACCCAGCATGACAGTCAACAATATTGCTACAAAGTCAGATGTAGTGACCTGTGGGTGAGTTTAGTGCTCTTCTAAATGAGATTCAAACAACATAGGTTGTAGGTCGGGTTTGGTAGGAAGCATGAAATTAAACTGATAGAAGATGACCATGAAAATGCTGGGTCTGGAAACTGGAACATGCTTCTTACAGTAACTATCAGGGTGTATCTCCACTACAAACTTAAACAGGATAGACAGTCATCCCTTCTTCCTAGGGAATATCTGGTAACTGCAGTTCTATTAATTTATTTAATTTGAGTTATCGCCTATCCCATCCGAAAGATCTGAGATGGTTAATAATGTTACAAGTGGGACCTATAACAAAATGTTGTAATGTGTAGTTGCTCCTGTTCAGGATTCCAGCCAACCAGCCCATCTTCCAAGTTTCCATTCCCCCTTCATTCACAATTTTCATTCCACCTCCCAACAGTCAGTCAGCATTCCGTGGCCACTGAGCATGCTCAGTCCTTATTGAGCTGTTTTGGTTCTCTCCAACCATTCATATTTTTTCTCTAAACTGTGGGATTTTCCTTGACCTTCTGGTGCCTTGCTCCTGTGCACGGATAGTGTTGTTTTGGCTACATTAGTATCTGGACTTGGAGAATGAGTTTGCTATTATTAACTAGCATGTAACCCACTCTATCCCTCCCTTCTACAAGAAGATGGGATTAGATATCTCTTCACAATATCGCTAAAGAATGTTCCATGCTATCAACAAATTACAATCCCCAGGATTATTTGGAGGTGGGGAAGCCATGACACTTTAGCTGATAAAACCTATATGAACGTGTGGTGCAGCTATGCCTGCTCGGTACTGAAATGGTGTACAAACCACCCTAAATGGTGTACATTATGTACTGTAATTAGCTATCCAAACTAGAGAATCAGAGTAAGCAGGACATATAAGACCAGCAATGGTGTGTGGTATAGTCCTCTGGAGACTGAACCACTTTAGAATGCAGGTGACATATCACATATTTCACAGCCTTTTCTCATCAAAAACTCCCTTCTGTTGGAATGCTTTTAAATTCAGGCTGCATTCTACAAGTATAGATCAATATTCCTGTCTGCTACTGGTAAATCAGTGGTAAGTTTCTTTTTAGATTTCAAACATGTAACATTTGAATAAGTGCCTGGCTTCCAACAAGTTTTGCTATAATTACAGAACAGGATGGACAAGATTACGACTGCAGTCCTATATGCATTTTCTTGGGTGTAGTGAGGATTACTTTGGAGTAAGCACACAGGCTCAGGTTGAACGTTTTATACTTAGTGATAATCGCAAGCCACAATCAACCAGAATTCACATACAAGTCATTATAATTATAGAAAGTACTTGCCCAGCAAGAAATGAAAACTTCAACGTATTACAAATGTAACACTTTATCAGCTTTGTTGTTCTTTTTGTGAACTGTACCCACAGCGTAGCTTTACAATGCCTGTATCTTAAACAAAGATGCTACTGTTCACATTAATCACAGTGTGATATTCTAAAGCTCTAAAGCTCCAGCTTATTTGTGCAGTTCAGTTCATGCCCCCCCCCCAAGGCTGCCACGTGCACAAAAGCAGAACTGCTCACACCCAGCTCCAATGACAAAAATAATCAGTGTGTTTGAAGAGCTTTTTTTATTATTGCCACAACATCTGCAAATGGGAGTTGTGGGGTGGAGATATCGCAAGCCCCATTTGAACATTACCTGGAGTAGCATGGTTGCTGCCTCATCTGTGGTTGCTTCTACTCTGCTCTAGGTAATGTTTTCAACAACTGCCCATATAATTAGAGCTGAATACCATACCATGCTGGTGACATCTCTCCAATGAACTGTGTGGACAACATAGTATGTTACTATACAAGCCACCCTAAATACAGTCATGCCTTGGATTGAGAGCATAATTCGTTCCGGAAACGTGCTTGTAATCCAAAACACTCTTATATCAAAACGAAATCCCCCCAAAAAAATTTGTACAGAGATTTTTAATTTAAGCTGTACTACAGTACTTGTATTGTAAGACGTCGCTTGTATATCAAGTAATAAATAAATATTTAAAAATTTGCTTGTCTTGCAAAACGCTCTCAAACCAAGTTACTTGCAATCCAAGGTATTACTGTACATGGGCGGAAAATGCAGGCATTCCTCAGAGTGTTATTATCCAGAATGGTATGGGAGCAGCTACGGGGATACAACAACCACACTGTTCCAAGTAACATGCAAATAGGATTCTAGCCACTGTCTGCGGAAATAAGGCATCAAAGCCAGGAAAACACTGGACTTTGATTATTCTTCTTTAAGAGTATCAACAAACAAAACAAAGCAAAGAACACCTGCACATCTAAATAAATTGTATAATATAGGATTTTGAAAACATTAATAAAACTTAAGCACTAAAAATAATAGTGTCAAGAAATGTGCTTGATTTAAGAAGCACTTAAAATACGAGTATCAGCAACAAACCATCACAACAGGAAAGCAGCAGAGCAAGGACATAGTGAGATGAGCAGGGACACTGGGCAAGATGATACCGGGCATAGACTACAAAACAGCAACACCTCTGTCAAAAAGCAACAGTGATGCACGGAGTTACTCAATCTACATGTACCTTGAAAGGCCTAAAAGTAGCAAATGCCAGGAAACCTGAGGTGAAGAACAGGTCATCATTTCAAGGCTTGCTGGTTCTGGACCATTACTGTCAAATACATCACAATTTGTTACGGAAGCTTTGAAGGTGAAGGGGAAAAGAAAGACACAAGCAAATAGATTCATATTATGGAGAGAGAAAACGATTGGGCACTAAGAATTCCAACACAAAGGTTCAGTAATCAGAACAATATTTCCTGCAACCTAGCCACATTTGGAGAGATGGTGGACAGCACTTCTGTATTAGAACTTGCTCTGCCCCCATATTTGGCACAACAGCATAAAAATCAGAAGTGCAATCAAGGGTCCTACTAATGCTAGTGACTCTGATTCCTAGCAGTACTTTCTTTTATCAGTCTAACATTTTGCCCTCCTAGGAGCATGTTAGCCAGGGTAAACTACTTGTCCTGTTGCACATCAAATGGGAATGACAGCAGCAGGCTCCACATATTGATTGATTTCCTATACCGCCCAATAGCCGGAGCTCTCTGGGCGGTGTACAACAATCAATTAAAAAAGACAATAAAATACAGTTAAAAATATAAACAATAAAACATTATAAAAAAATAAAACCAATTTTTTTTAAAAAAAATACCACTAAAAAAAGTTAGTCAAACACGACCGCTGAAACAATTTACCCCCCCCCCCGCCGTATACCATTTAATTATTAAAAGCCTCAATGTATGCATCAGCCAGCAATACCATCTGAATTCCGTTAACTCTTTTTTCTCTTCTGCATACTTAGGGAGAAACGAACATATTGTGCTTACACCATAATCACAAAGCAGCATAAGCAGACTTAACCTAGTGGTACGGGAAGTAAATTTAGCATGCTCCTGCTGCCAAAATAGTACTATAAATTTAGATTATTTTTTAAAAAAGTCGTATCTTAAATGTTCTGAAGATAGAAAGCTTAGCAGACTGTTTACTGACGTAGTGTAATCTCTGCTGTTGAGAACAGATTTTGCTAAACAATGGATATTAGAAGACAAAGTACTACAGATTCATTATAGAACCCTAATGAAGCCATTCCCATTGAGTATTAGAGGTCTGGAATGCCAAACGTAGCTAAACTTTTGCTGTCCTGAATTCACACAGCTGCTATCTCTTACCATGCAATATAATAACATGTCTTTGTGAAGCATACACGTGCTCTAACACACCATTAATATCCAGCCACCAAGAAAATTACCATGTTTAGCCAATGAGTAGTCAAAAATTGAGGTTATGATTCCATTGCTGGCAGGCTGGGGGAGGGAAATATGGTGGACCCTTCTGGAAGATCAAGGGTCATGTGCGTCTCACTCTACGGGAGGAATGGGTAAATCTATTTCTGGCCTATGCCACTTTCACATGTCTTCACCCATAGTTTAATTCCTTTCTGTTTTCTTTCAAAGTGTTTTGATATGTTTAAAATGCCAAGAGCTGTGTCATAACATTCCAAGAAATCCAAAATCTGGTGAATAGCTATGTTCTGATCCACACACATTATTCCAAGAAGTGCAGATAACGTCATTTTTATAGACAATTGCTGAGATTTGCAGTATCCCTACTTCAGCATGCTCACAAACTTCCATAACTGGGGGAGAAAACTGTAATTTGAATCTATCCTTGATAGGAGGTTACAGGTCGCATGAATCTGATTAAAACCAGCTTTGTCTCAAGATATTAGGAAGAAGCCCTTCTATTCTGTTTATCATCATCATATATACTAATAATAAACTCAAGTATCAAGTTATGTAGCGAAAATGGGGCCTCTGATAAACAAGAGGGAGATATCAGAATGCCCAGGAAAACCCCAAGGGAGGGAACCCCTAAGTGGGTGAACCCCTGTCCAAAACATCCCAATGAAGCAACAGAAAGTATCTATTGAGTAGGGTCAAAAAACCGGAGGCTGAGAAGGAATATTCACTGAAGTATCCTGAAAGAAAGCATGGCTGGCTGGAATGCTTACTGAGCAAGAACACTCCATACTGTGACATGAGGTGCCTTAAACTGTAAGGTATCTGATGTGAGGAGTTTTATCAGTTTCACGTTTATTCCAAACTTAAGTTTTTTCTGCCCTACATCTGCATCAGTTTACAATAAAAATAAATGGGTATGCAATTTTGGGTACAAATGGGTATGCGTTTTTGTATGCATTTCTCCTAACATACACATTTGTATGCAATTTTGCCTGATATGCATTTCCTGCAAACTATTTCCCCTAACATAATGCATTTTCCTATGTTATTTTCACAAATATACACATTTCTAATTCCACATCTCCCTAACATACACATTTCTGTATGCATTTTTGATCAGAGGACTACATCTCAGAATTCAAAGTGTGATTCCCAAAGGATAATTGTATTCTGATTTGTGTATTGGTTAGATGGGGGAGAAATTTGTTAAGTTTTCATCTTAATGTGAACCTACCTGATTTACACTTCCTAACTAGGGGTGGGTGATCTACCCACCACCTGACTCACTGGGTGCTCGGTGACCGCTGCCACCGTGCCTGCCAAGCCATGCCGAAAGCAAGCACCAGCCGAGGCACTTGACAAACTTCTGGGTTCCCAGACTTCTGGGTTCCCAGTGCTACATTTTTTACCTAGAAAATGGCATAAGATACGTTAAAAACGGCCATGATTTGCATAACTTGTGCAAATCACAGCCGTTTTTAACATATCATACACCATTTTCTATGTAAAAAACATAGCGCCGGGAACCTGGAAGTTGCTTCCCCAGCTCGGCTCACGAGAATGCGAGTTGAACCAGGGAAGCAGGTAGGGTGAGCAGAGCTCTGGGGGGTCGAGCCCGGTGAGTTTGTAGACTTCCACCACCACCACCCAATCGAGCTCCGTGCACATCACTAGCCGTTCAACTTTTTTTAAAAAAAGTATAGGATGTTAAATTGGAACCCATATGTAATGTTCCTTACAAATTCAGATCTCCAGTGCCTCATTAAATCACCTAGTGGCATAAGGTTGAACCTGCCAATTCTGAGGCAACTTTAGTATAAAGGTTAGTGGGTATATCCACATTCAAGACAAGCTACCCCCTTAAGGAGGGAACACATTCAAGTCCACATCAACACTGTCCCCCAAAAGAAAAGTACATTGTCCTTTCCCCTAGTGGCCAACACAGAAAACCACTTGCAGCATCCACTGACCCACTTGCCAAGTCCCACACATTTGGAATGAGGCATCTTTTGCCATTTTCACATCCAGCCTGGCACATACCCGGTAAGCAACTTCTACAAGTTCGCCAAGCTTTTTTGGCCATCATACCTCACTTGTAATTACTACTCCTATGGAAAGGCTTATGTTTAATCTAGTTACTGAGTTGTTAGCTAGAGGTGGAAGATAATGGCTATTTTGCACAAATGGCATCACAATCTCTACATCTTGTGCACTGCCATTAATAATAAAACCTCCTTAGATACTATAGGAATGAAAATATTGGGAAACTGCGCACGTTTATGCTTTAAAGTTCAGAGATGTTGACACAAATATTATTTGGAAACATTCCCAGGATCCTTCATACATATGGTATGGTAATGTAAAGAGGTAAAATCATTCTATCATACACACTAAAAAGAATTAGGTTCAACTTAAATTGCTATAAAACCAATACATCCCTATACCCAGGGTAATGTATCATGATTGCAGTAGCTTCTAAAATCATCTCAACATATGTTAGGTCCTGATGCTGTTGCAGCAAAAGACTTGTATCTTCCTAGAAAAAACAGAAAGACACACAACATAACTTTAAAAACAACAGTATTTCTCATTGCATTTTTAAAATTCCATATATCACACTGCTATTGCTTTAATAATGGTGATCATTGGCAAATAAACATTGTGAACTGTGCTAAAGGTACTGAGATAGTTATGGCACTAATTTTAATCACACCTGTATATCTCTTCCCACTCTTCCTATGAGGGTCTCACTATATTTTACATGGAGTTTTCTGATTTGCTCCCCCACAACCACTCTGAGGTTAGGCTGAGAGATAACAACTAGCCCAATGAGATTCATGGCCAATCAGGGTCCCCACTGTCCAAGTCCAACTTTCTTTTTAGTACACCACACTCATTTTTGTTGGCTTCACTCTGGTAGTACAGGCTGTGAATGTTGACAGATCAATGCACTGGAGAGGTTGGTACCCCACAATGGCTTTCCTGGGCAATGAAGAACTTCCACCACCATCCTAGGCCATTTCCTGGAATTGGAACTGGGGCACAAGAGAGGTTCCATATTTCAAGGTTATATGTGTGTGTGTGTTTTTTATTATTAACATTTATATACGTCTTACTGCTTGAGTCCTTAAGAACTGTTGCTAAGCAGGCTTGTGAAAACCCCAAAGTAAATATTAGTAATCCCTTATGTACAACCCCCCCATTTAATAAATTCACTTGTTTCATATTTCATCTAGCGGCAGCATAGGATCAAGGAACACTCCCAAGCCATGGACCTGATCCTTCAGGGGGAGCACAACCCCTTCCAGAACTGGTTGAATCCAAATCCCCAAGTCAAGATTTCTACTGATCAACAACACCTCCATCTTCTCTGGGTTTAACCTCAGCTGGTACAACCTCATCTGGCCTATTATTGAACCCAGGCAATATTCAAGGGTTTCGACTGCTTCCTTGATGTTAGGTGACAAAGAGCAATATATCTAGGTGTCATCAACATATTGGTGGCACCCTATTCCAAATGACCTCTCCCAGTGGTTTCATATAAACATTGGATAACATTGGGCACAAGATAGAATCATGTGGGGACAACCACAGACATAGGAATATAGGCCTATGTTCATATGAACCTAGGAACCAATGGCCATGGAGTTGAAAAGTAAATCCCCCAGTAACACTTTCTGGACACAACCTGACAGAAAGGACCAGAACCACTGCAAAACAGCACCCCCAAGGATCAGCCCCACTAGGTGGTCCAGAAGTATATTATAGTTAATGGTGTCAAAAACTGCCAAGAGGTCTAGGAGAACTAATAGGGTTGTGTTCCCTCCATCTAGTTTCCACATCATAGTTTCCCGTATGACACCCAGATGCACCTAATGTACCTTGTATCATTCATTTTTTGTACGTCACTTTGTGACTTATACTCATCATCATCACCACCATCCTTGTTATCTTTCATGGAAATGGAAGAGTATGAGTTCACAGAAGTGACATGATGATGTTTGTGGCTTGTTACTGTTACCACATGCATATATATTTCCTTCCCACACACACCACAAAAAAAAAAAAAAAAAAAAAAAAAAAAAAAGGAAAAACATCCTCAGGAAACAATATATTAAAAGAAGAATAAAAAAGAGATATCTTTGTTGGCTTTTTGTAAATATGGTGAAATGTATGAACTTTTCATAAAATTTCTCCAGCTTCCCATTTACAGAACAATTATATTTGTACCTGGAGAGACTGTGTTTTCACTGTAAAACACTTCAGTAATTGTGCTACAATTACATGCTGACCTTACACTGAAATGTGTTTTTCATTGGAAAGTATACCTTTGTTAAACTAATGTGACACTTCACTGCTACATTTTGTGCAGCTCTATCAATCTTTAAATACCACTGATTTTGGATAAATGTAGACAGTCCAGTTCTTACAGAGCTATTAAGAAGATAATTATGCCAGTAAGGACATGGATTTTAAAAAAAGCATTTAAAGGATCAGAAAATTAATCTATTTGGAGTCAAAAAGCCAGTTATCATCATGTATGTACAGTTTCACAAGAATGCTGAGTGAAGACTTCTCCCAATAGTACAATATATCAAAACCTTTCAGTGCGAAGAAAGGTATTCATTTATTGGGACAGAAATGTCACCATGTTTCTTCTGTAAAATAGTCAAACTATCTTAGGGTGCAATCCTATGAGGATGCCAGTAACCCTCCAAACTCGGGAGGATTACGAGCATTGCAGGAGGAGGAGTGCAGAGATGACCTCCATGCTCCCCTCACTCAGCTGGATTCGTCTGTCTAGGTGCGGCGCGTCAAAGCAGAAGGGAAGGAGGCTGAGGCGGAGCCAGGATACATTGTATCTTGGTGGCACCGGTCTCCTCCCCTCCCTGCCCCCAAAAGTCCTTCTCCAAGGTAGCTCCTATGACCTCGGAGAAGCAGCCAGAGTGGTTCTTTCCACGCTGGCTGCGAGGGGGAGGAGGGGGATCTGAGCGCAAATCCCCGGCTATGAGTTCGAAGCGATTCTCTGAACTCGTAGCTGGGAATCCCAAAAATCCTATGGTTGTCTAGATGCTGTCAAGCAGCCATAAGATTGCACTGTTAATTACAGAACCGGCTCAGGGTCAGTTTTTATAACACTAAGAAACTAAGAATGCAGTCCTATTCCCCTTCGAAAACTGTTATGATGGGGCAGGAGAGCCCTCCGCCAGTGGATAATACATCTGTTGTGGAGGTCCCTCAATGGGCATAAATCTACTGCCAGCAGTGTGTCTTCCTGGTGGTAGGTCATGAAACAAGGTATTCTATGAATGGGGAGTGTCCACTGGATCCAAGGCCCCTCTTTTCCTCTGTGAGCCCCTGGGATTGGTCCCCATTTCATCTCATTGGATCCAAAAGGAGTTGTTTTTTTAAAAAAGTACACCAGTGGCAAGAGAAGAAACTGCACCTTGGCATTCAAGGTGCAGCTGGACAGCCATCTGTCAGGGATGCTTTGACCTGGATTCCTGCATTGAGCAGGGGGTTGGACTCGATGGCCTTGTAGGCCCCTTCCAACTCTACTATGCTGTGCTTCTATGAAAAGATAAGAAAAGAATTGATAGAGGAAAGTCCAGGCTTCCTCCCATCATCTGCCTGGCCAGCACAAACTGGCAGTGCTTTGAATGTGGTAGACAGTCCACCACTTTATGCCTGAAACTCCATTTAGGATTGCTATGTAACACTGCAATCCTAACAATTTTACTCAGAAGTAAGTCCCACTGAGTTAAATGGGATACTCTCAGGTAAGTGTGCATAAGGAACTAGAAAATACAATTTCTCTTTCCCTAGTCAGCCTCACAGATTATGCTTTCGGTAACTATCCATTTCAGCTGAAACTTCCTCCCCCTAACATGGGTAAAGAAATCACTTTGCTTTAAAATAAATAAATAAATAAATATCATCATCATCATCATCATCATCATCATCATCATCAGATAAGCATGTGGGTTTATCTAAGAGGTGCTGCGAGGTGTTTGATTTTCTACTTTCCTGACTACTTTCCACAGGCACTGATTACGGATGCTGCTGGCAATGCTAGCCAAAAGACAGAATAGACTTCATTATGAAAATTATCTTGGTAAACTCTAGCTTCTTTCCAGCATTAAGCACTGTAACCTGATCTATGCAGTCCAGCATCTATGTCTTGTTAGATGTCAGGTAAAATGGTACTGTCACAGAGAGTTAACTTAAATGGGGAACGTTGCATGCAGTTTGCAAGTCTGTATCCTTTGTTTCACCTCTACTTATACCCATTGCATTGATTTCACAGGCAAAGTCCTATAAATGTTCAACAGTCTTGTGTTGAGGGTCTTCAATTCTCCCCAGCTGTTAGTTTTGAAGTAGAGAAACCCAGTTTCATATCTCGCTCCACCATAAAGGTCACTGGGTGGTCCAGTTCAAATGGACAATTTCTGACATGTTAAACCATAGTTTAGCAACTACGAATGAACTACAGGACCTTGTGCTCCCTCCTCATCCCTTCCTTCTTCCTTTATTCAGCACTTACATCCTGATTTAATCAAACCACAGCTATTTGTTATTTTCCAAAACAGGAAACTGTACTTTCATGCCAGTTTAGTAACCAGGATCTTAAACCACAGTATGAACTTGGCTTAAGATCCTGATTAGTAAACTGACATTAAGCTGCAGCTCCCCATTTTGGATGTAAAAGTGTATGCTATGGTTTATCAAGCCAGGAATTGTGCATCTAGATTGGGCCATTCCCTCAATATGAAGGGTTGGGCAACTTGTGGCCCTCCAGAAGTTTTGGCCTACCACTCCCACCAGCCCTCACCATTAGCTATACTGGCTAGGGTTGATGGGAGCTGTAGGGTAAAGCATCTGGAAGGCCACAAGTTGTCCACCCCTGGCCTATAGGATCTTGGCAGGGTTGCTTTGGAGCAAAATCAGCTAATAATTGTGAAAACACATCATGCATTTGATTGTGCCACAGCAGTGTCACATAATGGAGAAGGATGGACTAATAGGTGTGTATAGGAGTCCTGTACAGAGTACTGGATATCAAACATACCAACATTTATTTATTTATTATATTCATATTATTTATTAAGATCAATTTTCTAAGGGCATGTTTAAACAACTAGTTGGGGCAACCAAATATGTAACTTTGCCTATTTCACAACCCCATTTTATGCTCTCAACATAACTGCATACCCTGTTAATATTTATCTGAAGGGCTAGAATGTTTTATTACTTCCAACCAAAACCAGCCTATTAGTTCTCCTTCTCGGTTATTAGAACCACCCTACATCACCTCACACATAATTTTTTCAAATATATACTTTAATTTACCGCATACCTCGACCCCTTTTATTTTTTTAACCCATAAAAGGTAATACATGTTTTTTGTTTTTAAATCCTTCTGAGGTAATTGTCCTTTTTCTTTTCTTTCCCCCCCCAGACCAAGAGTTCTCTACAGGCAGACCTTTCAAGAGGTCCAGCTAGTGGACTTGGCGAGCAAGAGCAGCTGGATTAATGAGCTCATTTTCATTCATTAAAGAGTGTTGTGTGGATGAATGCCTACTTTAATTAGTTTTATTACTGAAGGAAATTGCTTCATATGCCAAGCTCATCGGCAAACATGCCTGGAAAACATTAGAGTAGTAATCAGACGATACGAGGAACCGTTCACTAGTCTGTGTGGCTAAAGGCACATATTATGAGCAAGAATGGTATTAAAAAGATGGACATGACAGCATCTGACATAAAATAATTTATCAGATCTAATAATTCTGGGATGAAGTGGGCAGCAATGATTTTAAAGAAAAGATTTAGTGCAACAGGATGGCTTTTCCTGTAATTACAGCACATGCTGACAGTAATAGCTTCTGAAGGTTTAGCAGGTCAGGTTTACCCAGATAATAAATCCCAATACAAATCATCCGTGACTCAAATATTCTAATGAAAATGTTAATTAGTAACCAGAAGCTTTGCAAAAAATGCATGTGTGTTTGTGCTGCCCACACTTCGTCAGACTCACCAACAGACACCCACGCAAACAGATATAAAGACCTTCTCCAGAACACGTCGAATAATTACATTTACTACTTGAAAAGCAGCTATCACACTGAAAAAGTTTCAGATGGCTGAAGAGGCAGCAGCCTAGCAACCACTGCTAAAATGGAAATGAAAATAAAAATCAGAGGCATAAGAAACTGTTAGCATGACTGATGCTTTTCAAAAACCAGGTGATGGAGTGTTCATTTAGAATTGTGTTGTGCTTTAATTATAAAGCAAATGAAAAGAAGAGGCCAGGTAACAAAATATTTTAATAAGTTAGACAGAAACATATTCCCAGTTTACTGACTAGGGAAGTATCCAACTGTGCCCCGGCACTAGCGCTAATGATGTTGCAGCTATTTGCCACCAAAATTGGGCAGGCTGGGCAGCAACGCCAGATTTCAGCAGCAAATCACCAGTGTTTTCCATTGGCCTAGCAAGTGCTAGTTACATTGTGCAAGCATTGGTTTATGCTAGCACAGCATCATCAGCACTAGCGCACAGTTGGATACTACCCTCTGTTAAAAAGAATCAAATGAATAGCAACAGATACTTAGTAGCAGACCATTTGTCAGGGCAGCCTGTTTTGGAAAGGGCCATTTTATATGTCCCATATTTATATGTGCTGTACAGTATCTATTAACTTGATACAGTTACTAATTCCATTTTTGGTTCATTTTTATGTGTCCCTAGTAAATTTCTATGCCTACCTCGTCCCTGCTTTTGCTTCTGGGAGATGCTTCATTAACTTTCTGTTAATGTGAGTTACTGGAGTTGTAATTCTTCAGGGTTCAGTTCTCTCTCCAGGGTATCTAGAAGTTAAATCTCTGAGTGAAGATGGGTGTGTGTATCATCTAGGGATGGCTGAGAATTTCGAGGGGGGGAGGAACAGAGCAAAATCGCCCTGTTCCTCCCCCCCCCCAGCTCAGTGAGACTTATCTGGCCCCAACTCGGCCCAAGTTCCTGCGGGGAAAGGAGCTTCCAGGTCCCCGGCATGTCATTTCTGGGTCCCTGGCGCTGCGTTTTTTACGTAAATACCAAGGTAAACTTCCTTATAATGGCTGCAAATAGCAAATCACTGCAGTTTTAAGGTAGTTTACCTTGGTATTTACATAAAAAATCGCAGCGCCGGGGACCCGGTAGTGATGCGCCACGGACCTGGAAGTCCGCCGTGCACCGCAGCTGCTAGGCGCCACGTGCCGCAGTACGAGCAGGGGGGTAAGTGGCCATCCCTAGACTGTCATCTCATTAAGACATTAAGTCTATTCTTTAAAATGGGAAGATATTGTGGGTAAAAATGGCATTCTTATATTTATTTATTTATTTATTTATATTTATATTTATTTATCGCCCATCTGGCCGGCAACCGGCCACTCTGGGCGATGGACACAGAATAAAAGCAATAAAATACATTTAAAACAATATAATAATTTTAAAATCTTAACCCACCCCATATTCCAGCCTGAACAACCAGGTTTTTAATGAGCGACGGAAGCTCAGCAGAGAGGGGGCATGGCGGAGGTCACTCGGGAGAGAATTCCACAATACGGGGGCCGCCACAGAAAAGGCCCTCTTCCTCGTCCCCAACAGTCTAGCTGCTCTGGCTGAATATAATAAATGAGGTCAGGGAATAAGTGCACAATAAAAAGCTGGCATTAAGATAGGCATCAAAATACCAAGGTAGGTCAATCAGATTATTAGGAATTGTAGTTGGCCCTATCCTACATGGTACAATTGTTACCTACAGCTGAAATATTCTTCAAAATTGAAAGTATTTTTTCCCCAAAATGTCTTTACTTCTTCTAATCCTCATTCTGGACTCTTATACAGTCACACATTCACATGTATATAAAAATGTTTCAGCATACATCTTGACAGAAATGCTTCCAGTCTCAGGTATACTCTTATTACCCCAGGGGCCTGGTCCAGCCAAGGCACCTTGCTTTAGATTTGAGGATAATCAGAAAGAAACAAAACCACTTGTGTGAAAGACAACATACAGTTTATTTTATAGATAGATAGGTGAAATATGGATACAGATTACCAACACACAAGCGAAAGAAAAGCTCACAAACATCTCTCTGGTCACAGAGCTTCCTAATATGTCCAACGTTGCTCTGGGGCACTAAGGGCACAATCCTGTGGCGCTCCGACCTTGCCGGGGGGCATAGGATAGGGCGGACTCCCCCCCGCGACCTCGGAAATCCCTTCTGAAGTCGCAGCAGGGGGTCCGCCTGCAGAGCACCCTTCCCCACCACCTTTCAGCCAGCGTGGTTCTTTCCACAATGACTGGGAACTGAAGACAGAAAACCATCTTTGGTTCCGGCATGGAGAGGGCATTCCCAGGGGCAGGGAGGGGAGGAGCGAGGCACTGGAAGACATTGCGACGAGGAGTTAGTGCGAACTGTTCACAGTGTCCAGCACAAGCCTTTAATATAGCCATAAAAGCAACAGAGATGTGTCAAGATTATTTGCTGTGAGAAACCTGTAGGGTAGCCTGGGGCCTCAGTGAAGGCATGAGATCACCCGCTACCAGCTTCTGTGAAGTCTTTACCTCATCCTTGAGATAAGCATATTTACACACCCTTCTGCAGAAGTTAATTGGGACAGCTGGGTCTTCTCTTGTCCTTTCCACTAGGGGTGCGACTTGCCGGGCACTCGGCGAGTGCCGCCACGCAGCTGAGAGGTTCTCGGTGGACTTTCAGGTCCCTGGCACGTCACTTCTAGGTACCTGGCACTGTGTTTTTTCCATAAAAACCAAGGTAAACAACCTTAAAACAGCCATTTTAAGGTAGTTTACCTTGGATTTTACATAAAAAATGCAGCACCAGGGATCTGGACGAGAAGCGCTGGGGACCCAGAAGTACCTTTCCCTGGCTCCTCTCCAGGGAGTTGTGCCAAGCCGGGGAAAGATAAGTTCCGCAGGGCTCGGGGTGGTGGTCGAGCAGGGCAAGTTCGCCCCGCTTCCACCCCCCATAGAGCAATTTGCGGCCCATCCCTACTTTCCACCACTGGCAGCTTCTAGAATTTAGGGAGACATCTATAAAATCCTTAGCTTGCTAGTTTGCCCTTTGGCTTTCTGCTTAGAATGAGGAGCATGCAAGTGTCTAAGCAACTTCCAGCCCCATCCTATGTGGGTGCCCGTAACCCTCCAAACTCAGAGGATTACAGGAATCCAACTGAAGGTGGAAGAAGTGTGGCAGATAGGATGGCCACTGTGCTCCCCTTGCCCTCAAAAACAATCTATATCTATTTTCTCATCTTTCTCTATATGCTCTTCCATGGATCCTTTGCTCTACAGGTACCAATTTCCTAATTAAGCTTAACATTGCCTTCTCTACTCCTTGTCAGTGTCCCTTTCCCCTTGCAGCCCCCTCTGTCTGGAATTACATCTATCTGGTTTGTTTTTGTTTTGTTTACGTTCAAGAGCCTAAGACTAATCTATTTACAGTAGCTTTTTCCTAACTGAACCACCTTCCCCTCTTATTTTCTTCCTTTTCCACTAAAGATTGAGGTCTTCAACTTTATATTGTAGCTTATACACAGTTTGATATTATTTTATTATACTTGATTTCTGTTTCTCAATTTTTGAAAAGACTTATATTTGATTTATGTTAGTGACTAACTTTGCAATTTAGTTTGTTTATGTCATATTTGGAATTATTTGGGGGGTGGAAGCATTGTAGCTTGCAAGCACAGCCTATTTTATTTTTAATTTTTGTACAGCCCCTAAAAATGTTAGACGTGATGATGATGATGATGAGGAGGAGGAGGAGGAGGAGGAAGTTTCATTTTTAGCTATCAGATTGCTTGCATGACTTTATGTTCCCCTGGAAAATGCTGTGAACTGCCATTTTTTTGTTCTCTGGATTCAGCTGAGATAAGGCACCCATGAAACATACCAGCTTACACACAACTGATAGGGTACTCACAGAACTCATCATGGTGCTGCTTTATGCAGGCAACATCTCTTGAGTTCAATGTGATACTTAAAACAACTCATCTTCCAAAGACAAAGAAAATGAATTGCTCTTTCTTATGCGCTTCACTGCACAGGCTTTGAGTAGTTAGACTTCATAAATGTGTTATAACTTTATACTGTACCTATTCCAGTATCGATGGAGGTAAATGAGTGACTATAAGTTATTGGAAGGATGTGTATCTATTGACATGACAATGACAAACTACAACAAAACTTTCCTTTGACTTGACACCCAGAGACTCAGGATTAAATCCAGATGGGGATTAGTATACTGTGGCATGGCGATCACATTTGCCTTTTGTGTCACCACCATCCAACTTCAAAACTAAATGCAAAACAAATAATAATGATTACTACTGTAGCAAATACAAAATATTTGCTGAGCTAGCCAAGGACAGGGGAGTAGAAAGCTGGAGAAGTCAGCGTGGCCTAGCTAACCTCTGTTCCTGTAATGCAGCTTAGTGCACATGTCTAAGGATTTATTTCTCTCTGTACTTTTCCATTTCGCAGCTAGAATTTTCAGTTTAGTAAGACGCATGCATGGGAATGCGTCAGAAGATGCTGTATAAATTGATAAGATCTCAGTTTCCATTTTGAGATGTGGCTTTGCAGTGCTACACTCCCGTGTCTCCATATTCTATAGAATAAAGCTGTTGGACCACTGCCAGACTTCTTCTCCTGCCTAATGTGCATGACTTGAACTGCTACAGTGGGATTTAGCATATTTGCTACACTACATTAAGGTATTTTTTTTGTATAAGCCAGGATCCAAAGAACCTGCCCTATTCCTGCCATTGTTGCTGTAGCAGGAACGGTGGCAATAAAAGGACAGGTTCTCACCAGTGAAGCTTGGGAGCTGTCTTACCAGTGAGGCTTCAGAGCTATCCAGTAGGTCAAGGAGTGGGTCTGTGGCAAAGATGCCAAAGTAGCAGGGGGAGTCACACTGAACTAGTGCAGCTGAGAATAATGAGATGCTGCACCTGCAATAGGCAGACAGTAATTAAACAGATTTATAGCTGGCCCTGCAACTTCTCCACCATTTCCTGGATTATCTGCTCTATCTGCTCAGATAGGGACCTTTCTGAGCAAACATCAGTTCAAGTTTCATCCTCCTGAGTAAGGTTCAACAATTAAAGGCTCTGTGTTGCCTGATGAGCACTGCACCTCTTAGTCTGGACATCAGTTTGAATTATTTTTGGAGCTCTGGGGGTGACTGTGAAGGATCTGGAACTGGGTTGTGTGACTAGCCAAGGAGCATCAGGAACCCCACAATCCTGCAGACTCCCTAAGGGGTCATCTGAAGACTTTGGGATGTGGCACATCAAAGAGGAAAGCCAGAAATTCAATTGGTTGTGTCCAAACCTATGTGCATGTCTAAAGTAGTTCTTTGGATCCTGGTATCAGTATTTTTTCCCCAGTGAACCAGATCTAAAAGCATGTCTTGCATTTGTTTTGTCAGACAAAATGTTCTGAATTGGTTTTAGAACACAGAGGAAAAAATACTGGCAGTAAGATAAGTAGAGAAAAACTGTACACAGTGTATGCTACATGGATTTTCTTAGAGGGATTATCTGGGCATTCTAGGATTCATTAAGATGAGCACAATTTCCAGGCAATCATCATGTCATAAACCCAGATATTTGATCCCTTTTAACCCAAACCTGTAGCTTTCATGGCAAGAATCAATACCAGCTAGAGGGAAACTCACTGTCGGCAAGATAATACCTGTGCTGATCTTGACCTAAGTAATCCTGAAGCAAAAGCAAGACTCAGGTAGAATGTTAGACCAATGTATAAAAATGACAATATAAATGGCAATTTGATGTGTTTTATTATATCATAAATGAGAGGGGATGACTCCTTCCTCTCTTCTCAGAAAGAGTTTTCTCTCAAGTTTGTCTGGAGTTTCCTCATTAAGAGAACTAGTAGCCTGATGTTTCTCTCCATATCCCATTTCTTTTTATTTCACGGTTTAGTAGATTGAAAGCCTGCTGTTTATCTTACTTCATGTACCCCTTCACAAAGGTTTCATGGACTTTGAAGAAGCTCGAGTGCAAGGTGAAAGGGAGAAACGTGCTAAGCGAAAAGCACGTCAAACGAATCCTTTACAGGACCATCTTCCATCTGGTAACCTGTGTCCTCACTGTGGGAAGCTGTGTGGATCTAGAATTGGCCTCCACAATCACTTATGGAACCATTGCTAGAGTCTACACAATTTTTTAGAATTTCCTCCTTTTATAATTTTCTTTTGGTAATTTTATTCTGGAAGACAATCTTACTCGGTCATGAATGATCGCCTACTACTACTGCACCTACTACGGACTAAGTGCATGAATAAATATTAAAATAACATGATAATGATCCTCTATAAATCCAGTATTCAATGGAGAGGTGCAAGCACTGGCTTAAAACATATACAGTATCCTAAAATGTTCAAAAGGCAGGGCTGGTGGTGTGATTGAAGTTGGACAGGAAGAAGGGTGGTCCTTACCAGGTAGGTTGACTTCTAGAGGCTAAGAAAGGCAGGCATGATGGTGAGCTAGTAAACTATTCATTAGGACACTAATGCAAAAAACATGCTTTTAAAGCCTCTACATGTCACTGTTGCAACAGGCCAAAGCATAAAGCTCTTTGAACCAGCATCCACCACAGATGATGATGATGATGATGATGATGATGATGATGATGATGATAATAATAATAATAATAATTTATTTCTTACCCGCCTCTCCACTCAGATCGAGGTGGGGAACAACCATAAATATAAAATACATAACTAGTTAAAAACATAGTAAATATTATTAAAATATTCTTAAAAACCTTTAAAAGTATCCTAAAAACTCTTAAAATTCCACTGGGTAGGCCTGTCGGAAGAGGTCAGTCTTTATGGCCTTTTTAAAAGCCAAGAGACTATCTAGTTGACGAGTCTCCTCCGACAGGCCATTCCACAGTCCGGGAGCAGCAGAAGAGAAGGTCCTCTGGGTAGTACCCACCAGCCTAGTCTTGGCTGACTGGAGTAAATTCCTCCCAGAGGACCTAAGTGTGCGGGGCGGATTGCACGGGAGAAGGCGATCCTGCAGGTAACCCGCACCCAAACCATGTGGGGCTTTAAAGGTAATAACCAACACTTTATACTTCACCTGGAAATTGATTGGCAGCCAGTGTAATGCTTTTAAAGCTGGTGTAATATGGGTACCTCTAGATGTACTGCCATATTTTGCACCAATTGAAGTTTCCGAACTAGGTACAAAGGTAGCCCTATGTACAGCGCATTGCAGAAGTCAAGACTCGAAGTTACCAGCACGTGCACTACCGTCTTTAGGTCTTCCAACTCTAGGAAGGGGCGCAGCTGGTGTATCAGCCGGAGCTGATAGTAGGCACTCCTAGCCATCGCATCTATCTGAGCTGTCATTTGAAGCGACGGGTCCAGAAGCACCCCCAGGCTGCGAACACAGTCTTTCAGGGGGAGTGTAACCACATCCAGAACTGGTTGACACACCTCCAAACCCAGGTTGTGGCCTTTGACAGCAAGCACCTCCGTTTTGTCTGGATTCAGCTTCAGTTTGTTTTTCCTCATCCAGCTATTACCGCCTCCAAGCATTCATTCAGAGGAGACACACTATCCTTAGCTGACGTTGTTACTGAAGGCATAGAGAAATATATTTGGGTGTCATCAGCCAATAGCATCTATGGAAAAGCCACACAGCTTGCTTTCCTCCCTATATAAGCAAACACTTCAACATAGCAGTCTGGTCTTTACTCAAGAGGATACTTGTTGAAACCTTAAGAAGATAGATTGGAATCTGGGCTTTATATAGCCAGGTAAAAACTCATTGGTCTCTTGTGTCACCTGACAACAGTTAAATTGGTGAACTTCCAGCCTATCTGCATTGATAGTACCCAACTTCAGTATACAGTAAGCGAAATGATTCCTTTGTCTGACATTTAGAACTGTGTACCAGAGTCCATGTTCAAGCCCCCTTGCATGTCATTGAGTGGATTTGCTATACTATTTCCCCTCTTGTAGTCATTTATTTTTAGGAATAGGCCAGCTTTTTTTGCATTTTCCAATGGTGCTTTGGCCAACAAGGCTGCTACCCCTATCCTTCAAATGCAGAAGTGTTGTCATGGCAATGTTGCACAAGCAGCACAAGCAGCCACAGCTGTAACAAGAAACGCTACTACAGCAGTTCCAATAACATTAGGACACTAATGGAAAACAAAACAAAACATGCTTTTAATGCCTCTACATGTCACTGTTACAACAGGCCAAAGCCGCCAGCGTACAGTTCTTTGAACCAGCATCCACCACAGGTAATAGCATCTATGGAAAAGCCATGTGGCTTGCTTTCCTCCCTATAAAAGCAAACACTTCAACATTCATAGATGTGGGAGAGGGATTAAAGATGATGTTTGTAGACCAGTTTTTGTAGGCAACCTGTGGATAAAAATGTTGCTATTGTTTGTATGGAGCTTATTCACTATGGCCACACACACAAAAAAAAACAAGTGGGGTTTTAGGTATAGTTGTGCACAAATGGCCTCTTGAAATTAGCCATCCTATTTGTGGGAGGAGAAATTGGGAGGAACATTTCTGCATGCGGAGGAGAAATTCTACAACAGTTTGTCAAGAGTGGAGCTCACCATTAGCAGTGGTTCTAGCATTGCTTCTTTCTTTTTCCTAAGGACTTTTGCTCTTTTGTGCTGCCACCATTTTGCTGCTGTTTTTGAGCTTACCTTATCAGTGCAAGATGGCTTCGGTGCTGTGTATGCTCTTTCTTTCTATTACGCATCTCTCCATCACTCTGCGGCCTCTTTGGCTCCCCATGCTTCCTGATCTGAAAATCCACGGGGCAGAGGAGTTACCCCATGATGAGGTGGGCTTTATTTTGAACTGTGGGAAGGCAGGGGGCCTGCAGCCTGCCAGAGAGATGTCATTGTACAAAGACAGGACACACACTTCTTAGCCACCTCATAAGTAAAGTAAGCACAATAACTCCAACCATTCTTCTTTGAATGCCCCCCCCCAAAAAAGGAGTTTCTTTTCTTTCAAATTGAATGATATTGGATTAAAAAATGTGGAAGACATTTTCAGCAGAGCACTAGTTTTAGCACACATTTTATATCGTACCTATCGATAGTTGTAAACCACATTATGAGGGTTTGTACCCTAAAAAGCAATATATAAATATTTAAAATGAATATTTTGGGTTGTCCCCAGTGATATAGAGTATATGTAACACCCCCCTTTCTCTCTCACACACAATTACTTTCTATTTCTAAAGACCTATTTATTCTGTAGCTTAAATACTGATTTTGTGAACAAAAGAAAACAAAACAAAACCCTACTGTTTTGTAATAGACTGTAGCTGTTACCATATCTTACTATACTAGTACAAATAAAGATGATCTTGATATTCATCTAACCTTTATTTGCTCCCATGGGGCCTTTCCTTCTTTCAGTCGATGGTCTGACAGATGCATAATGTCAGAATTATCTAATTATTTTGGGAAGACAATTTATTGTGATGTCAAAGTCTGGTTAAGATGATTCTGCAGATAGAATGCACTTGGAATGGATATCCTCCTGAAAGCAGCAGGGAAGCTCTTTATCCCGTTTGCATGATTATCAAAACACCCATCCTTTGTAACTTAAGATAAAATCATCAACAGTTGATGAAGATGACAGGATTATTGCAAGCTCTACTCTCAGTTTGACACAGAGAATATATGCAGAAAATGAACCTTCTATCCATGTATTTACTGCTACCATGTATTTACATTTGCAGTGATTTAAAAGATTGTCATGACTTCACAGGATCACACAACAATAGAGCTGGAAAGTATCACAAAGATAATCTAGTCAATGCCTTGCATCGAGAGAGATAACATTTCCCAGAACTCTCCCAGATGCTTAGCCAGCCTCTTCTTTTAAAAGGGACACAATAACTTAACCAGTTAGATGGCCCTGGAATAATACTAGCAAAATCTGTGAAATGGTGACAGCTGAAGGGCTGTGGAGGGGCCAACATAGTGCAAGTGCAAGTAGTATTAAGATCTCACAGGGATTAAGCACTCCGGTAGTGTTGTGCTTTACAACTACATATAAATGTTACATGCATGCACACTTTACCTGGGAGAGTCTGTAACTCAGTGGTAGAGCACTTGCTTTGCATGCAGAAGGTCCCAGGTTCAATCCCCGGCATCTCCAGGTAGGGCAGGAAAAACTCCGCCCTGAAACCCTGAATAACCCTTCAGTATTGACAATACAGGCTAGATAGACCAATCTGACTGGGTATAAGGCAGTTTCCTAGGTACCTGTTCTACCAGTTATATAGATAGAATTATCATGTTATTAAGGAAGTATGACATATAGCCCTAAATGATAAATTAACCTGTAATATCAAATGCAAAAAGGGACAGTTGAAGAAAAATAATTTTATGGATATTTGGAATCAATTATTAGAGTATGTATTAATTAAGGGGAAGGAGAGTATGCCTTGTCAGGATATGTTATATTTTTGGAATATGGAATGTTTATTGATTAACAGGATGGAAGCATAGTAATTGGTCCCTAGGAGGGTGGGGGGGTGCATTTTATGATTTTATGTATATAGGTTTAGTTGTGTGTTTGTTATATTGTGTTGTATTTAGTTTATAAAAAAATAAATAATTTTTTTTTAAATTATCATGTTATTCCAAAAATGTAAGCATATTAATTTATATAGTACAGAATATCTAAAATAAAAAGAGATAAAATAAATACAAAAGGCACTAAGAACTTATTGAAAACAATTGCAGATCTGTATTTTCTCCATTAATCGAAGAATACTTTTCATTTTGTAGAGGTGGAATAGGGAGTGGGGGTGGAATTATTCCTTACAATCTGTTGGTCATCTATGCATCTTGACAGAAGAAAGTCGTACAACTCCCAGCATGCTGGGGATTGTAGGATTCCCCCCCCCGCCCCCTCTAAACATGCATAGGAATGAGCCCTAAATGTCAGAGGGTGTTCAGTCACTGTTCCAAAAATATACTGTGACTACATTGCTAGATGGAATTTGATTTAATTTTTGTTCTATCAGTCACTTTTAATTATCAAATGAATGGAGCTAACACATCCCTTATGTACAGCTCTCGAACTTAAAATTGAATCAGAGAGGTGACCCACTTGTCCATAATGCACCTACCTGCATTTCAGTTTCACTACATCTATTGGGATCAATAACCAAAAGACATTGTGATGAGTTGTTAACATGAACCGTTCACAGTGTCCAGCACAGGCCTTTCATGTAGCCTTAAAAGCAATGGTCTTCGTTAAGTTAAATTGCTGTTTGAAACCTGCAGAGTAGCAAAGGGCCTCAGCTACCAGCTGCTGTGATCTCCTTACCTTGTCCTTGAGATAAGGATGTTTACACACCCTTCTGCTGAAGTTAATTAGGATTTCTGGGTATTCTCTTGCCCTCCCTCCCTTCTCCTTTTAGTCACTGGCAGCTTTTTGCAGCTTGCTAGAATTTAGGGAGACATCTATAAAATATCTAGCTAGTTAACTTGCTCTTTGGCTTTCCACTTAGGACAAAGAGTTTGCAAGTGTCCAAGCAACCTACTGCCCCAGGAGTGATATCCACCATATTAGGAAGCCCTGCAACTAGAAAGATGTGTGTGAGCTTTTTTGGGGGGGCTTGTTTATTGATAATCTGCATCCATATTTCATCATTGCATTCAATGAACTGTATGTTGTTGTATTTATTTATTTAATTTCTATACCGCCCGATAGCTGAAGCTCTTTGGGAGGTTCATAACAATGTTATCTTTCACATTAGTAGTTTCATTTCTTCCTGATTATCCTTGAATTTAAAGTGAAGTGCCTTGGCTAGACCAGGGCCCCAGGCCCAGAGTAATACACTACAAATTCCACATTAAAACTAAAAGTCTATTAGCCAGTGTCTCCAACTTTACCTACAACAAATTAGATTTGATATCATTAAAAGCACAAAAAAGCTTACCCTCTCCCTTTAGATCTGAATACTTTTCTGCAATATGGGGCAAATGGGAACAATGATCTAAAACTGAACAGACTGATCTCAAGCCAATCCATTTATTTCTCAGAACTCTAACTTCCCTCCATCTATTGTGAAAGATAATTGCATAAAAGCCTTGCAGAAATTTTCAAATTACACCAAAGAAAATGCATTGGGTAAGGATTACTAGAATCATAGCTACCTGACTTCTTGTAAGTAGGCACTTATGCCACAGATGGCGAAAGCAAACCATCTTATTACAAAACATGTAAAAAAAAAAAAAAAAGGAACACACACCCATTCAAATTATTCTTAAGTACAGCTGGATAAATACTATCAGGCCTTGTTGAGTTATCCAATTTAAGTTGGTTGATTAAATTACTTACCTAATTAGGCTGAATATCTATCAAACAATCACTTGGAAATGAACCAGTCCAATTTCCTTTCAAAAAATATAGAAACAATACTTCTCCCAAGACTGAGCTATAATACAACAGTAACAGGACTATTCATCTAACATAGTTTTGAAAACCAAATCCCAAAACATGATTATTGCTCAATATGGTGGGACACAATAAATCCCATTTTACTGTTAATGCCCCTCTCTTGTCACAAATCAACATCCTGTAAGCTTTTTCAGTTGGTAATATTCAGATGGAAGGGCTTTCTTAGCACTTTCTCCATAATGCTGATAAATATCTCACATTTGGTTCCTAAAAATTAAACTATCACAATCAAACCACCTATAACTTTTACTGCATTTATTGTTTCCCAATGACCAGAATCATTTCCAAGTTCTCACATGCTAATAACCAATTAGTCATATTTAACTACAACTTTTTCATCATCAAGGGATGACCTGCTATCCCAATTAAAAAGCTCACCAAGGTTAGAATTATGTAGTGCAGCATCTTATGTTCCAAACTTTTATTCCACCTAGCTCTTCTATTTACTAAGTTAGAAGTGATATCTTGCATTAATTGTAAACAGCCTAATCTTCTACCTGTAATATTATTATTATATCCAATAGAAAATGTCCGCTTTGTAAGATTAACAACCTTAAAGAAACTGATGCTATCCAAAGGTGAATTTGAAATGATTACATAATCTCACTGCTACCTAAGCATGACACAAAGATGAATTCACTGTCCCCGGGTTGTATGGAACAGTGCTTTTATTCTAGCGCAAATCTTGTACCACTTGCTTCTATCATGTTCATCCTTGTACAAGAGGAAAATGTTGATTTCACCTGTACAAACACTTGTGCAAGCTGTTGCACAAGCACTTTCACAACTAAGTACAGTATAACTTTAAACTAGGAATTGCTTGTGCTAGTTGTTCCGCTAGCCAGCATTTGCATAACCAGTAGCAGAACACCAACTCTTGTACTTTTTCAACTAGTATCACCTTGGATACAACCCTTTATCTTTAGGCACATAGACATTTAATAACATCTTTTCAGAGCTATTTACACACTGAGCCAATGGAATACCAACATAATTAACCACTGTATCCTTTGAACATTTTTCTATTTCAACAAGATTAGGCACATTGGATTCCTCCAAACGAAAATGCTTAGATTTTAAAGGGGCATCATTAGAAGATCTCATTCTAGCAGTAAAATTGACAGGCAGCAACACACTAGTTCTGGGATATTAGGATTCAATTTGGATTAAATATTGTTCCAATTTCATCCACTGAGATTCAATTATCAATTTATCATGAGTTGGAGAAAAAGAGATATTAACTATCAAAAACCGTTCAAATCTAAACTGTAACAAAACTGCCATAGCAAACAAATCACATGTTGGAACATTTTAACTACATCCACGTATAAAGATATTAAACATAATATACCGCCACCCCAAGGTGACATCTACCTTTAGTAAACTGTTCTAACTGAATAAGCAGAACAGACATTTAAATCTATTCATTCTAAAGAACACGTTTTTTGAAGGGGAACAGCAGCAAATTCCTTAATGTGATTCCCTAGGATAGTTTCTAGAAAATAAATATCATGAGTACACAAGCTCCAGAGCGGATCCATCTAACTATCGGCCCATTAGTCTACTATCAATAGTAGGGAAGGTCTATGCCAGTTACCTAGGCCTAAAATTGAAGGCCTGGATAAACGAGCATGACCTGATGGGAAAAGAGCAGATCGGTTTTAAATTTGGGTCCTCTACCCTTGATCACTGCCTGGTCTTGGCCCACTTGGCTTACAAATATTCTTCCCCTAAAGGCGGCAAATTATTTGCAGCCTTTATTGATTTAAAATCTGCATTTGACTCTATACCCCGTACACATCTCTGGCATAAACTTGATCATCTCGCCATTGACAAAAGACTTTTATTTTTGATTCAGTCCC
The DNA here is from genome assembly GCA_021292165.1 of Shinisaurus crocodilurus. Taxonomy (NCBI): domain Eukaryota; kingdom Metazoa; phylum Chordata; class Lepidosauria; order Squamata; family Shinisauridae; genus Shinisaurus; species Shinisaurus crocodilurus. The sequence continues at coordinate 25,323,292 of CM037876.1, read as the reverse complement.
TGCATTTTAACACTTCTGCACAAGTTTGTTGTAATTCACAAGGCCTTCTTACCAGTGAAATTGAAATGTCTTGTGGCGTTAAACAAGGTTGTGTGCTGGCCCCTATTTTGTTCAATCTATATTTGGCAGATCTTCCGCAAATGCTGCAGCCATTGCCCTCCCATCCACCTAAGATCGGTTCCATGAAAATTTATCTGCTGCAGTATGCAGATGACGCTGTTCTGATTCCACAGACCAGGCTGGGCCTCAAGAGATTGTTGTGTGGTTTTTCTGCTTATTGTACTGAAAATCTCCTCACAATTAACCACAGGAAGTCCAAAATGTTGGTCTTTTCTAAGCGTAAGGTCAGACTACCATGGTTTATGGGAGGCTCTAGAATTGACCTTCAAATATTTGAGCATATGGTTCCACGAAACTATTTCGTGGAACGTGCAGGGGAAGTGCGCCAAGTCTAAAGCAGAATCAAACATGGGTGCAATAACCCGCTTTTTTTTCTCCAGGGGTGGGAAATTCCTTCCAGCAGCTGTTCAGGTTTTTAAGACAAAAATTATCTCACAGACACTATATGGGGCCCCGCTGTGGTTCCCGGGCTCTAAATGCCCACTTGAGAGCATTCAATCGCTTTTCCTTAGGGTATTATTTGGTGTCCCTAGATGTGTATCTGGAGCTGCAATAAAATTAGAAGTTGGACTGCATTCGATAAATTGCCTAGCCTGGACCCAAGTCATTCACTTTTGGCTTCGCTGCAGACTGGCTCTCCCGACAGACTCCCTGGTTTATACAATCTGGTCGGACTCTTTCGATTCTCCCTGGTCAAAGGCCGTGATGAACAAAATCATCTAGGTAGGGCTTTCCCCAGATATGTTACTATCTAGAGGATTAGTTAGCGCTAAATCAATGGTAAAACAGAGGCTGCTGGACATTGATTTACAAGAATTACAGTGAGCCTCCAGGGGCCCCTGTTCTCCTCTATCCTTGGGTCTACCAGCTACCTTTAGCAAGGAGGGGCTGCCTTATCTTCGATGGTTGACGATCCCTAAATTTAGGAGAGCATTTTCATTAGCTAGATTTAATGCTCTCCCTTCTAAACTGCTGGATGGTAGATATAGCAGAATCCCACTTTCTGAAAGATGCTGCCCATGCAACAACTCTGAGGTGGAATCTATACAGCATGTCTTATTGTTTTGTAGCTTTTACCACAGGGCCAGGAAGGATCTGATTTATCCCATTTTACGGTCCTTCCTTGGGCACCCTACGGAATTTTTAATAACTTTATTACTTAGCAGCTCTGATAAGTTGGCCACTGAACAAGTGGCCAAATTTCTGAACCAGGCTATCTCCACTAGATTATATTTGATTTCTCATTCTCATGTGTTCAATTAACTAGTTGTATTGTATGTATGTACTATATTGTGTGAATGGTCTATTGACTGCAATAAAGAATTGATGATAGTAAACTGTTCTAACTGAATAAGCAGAACAGACATTTAAATCTATTCATTCTAAAGAACACGTTTTTTGAAGGGGAACAGCAGCAAATTCCTTAATGTGATTCCCTAGGATAGTTTCTAGAAAATAAATATCATGAGTACACAAGCCCTGTAGGCTATGGAAAACCTCTAGGGGCTTTCTCAAAATCCCACTTGATAGTGGGAAAACAGACTCCCAAGGCTGCCAGCAGTAGCTTATAACAACCGGCTACCTCTCTCCTGACAACTCAATAGAAAAGAGCCCCCTTGTTCCTGATAATAACAAACCCATAGAAAATTGATCTAGCAGGAATTTACCCCTTTGCTCTTTCTATTATTCACAGAATAAAAGCTTTCCTTGGAGTACTCTCACCATGAAAATGGGCAACTGAAATATTCCCAATGGGCTTAGTGTAGTACAATAGCCACATTTCCAAACAGAAGTGTGTGTCTCAACTTGCTCTTTTAAATTATTAGCACAGTAGCATGGAAGCCCCCTTTCCATCCACTCAGATGATGGATCTAGTCAAACTAGTAAAGCAAAAGCATTTCAGACTTTGACACTGTGCAGTGTTTGCACCATGCAGTTTTCTAGAACAGTGTTCGCCAACCTTGGGTCCCCAGATGTTTTTGGCCTACAACTCCCAGGATGCCCCAGCGAGCTATGCTGGGTGAGGGGAGCATGGTGGCAATCCTATCCACTGCACTCCTCCTGCCCTCAATAGGATGGGCGTAATCCCCTGAGTTTGGAGGGATGCGGACACCCACATAGGATGGGGCTGCCCATAACTAACAATTTGCTGCCCTTTCATGGCAACCAAAATGAGCTGCCTGGGACAGCTGCCCCAACAAAAAGGTTGGAGAACACTGTTCTAGAATATGCAGAAACAGGGCTGGCCCAAGACATTTCCTGCCTGAGGTGCAACAGCAAATGTGCCCCACTCACCCACCCATCTAAGGGAAGGTGCATAGCACCTAAGGCTGGCCAAGATTTTCTACCTGAAGTAGAAATTCCCACAAACCCCTTACTCCTCCCTGGCAGTAAAAATACAACAATAATAAATTAAGGGCAGAATCCTATGGTTCTCCAACCTTGTCTGGGGGCCATTGGAGAAGTCGGACTCCCCCATGGCGACCTCAGAAACCCCTTCCAAGGTCACAGTGGGGAGTCCGAGCATGGAGCACCCTCCCGCCAACTCACAGCTGGAGCAGTTCTTTCTGCGCCGGTTGGGAACTGAAGCCGGAAGACCAGCTTTGTTTCCAGTGTGTGCGGAACAGCAGGAAGCATTTCACAGGAAGGGGAGGAGCAAGGCACTGGCTTCCAAAGAATCCAGGCAGTGCCTCAGCCTCTCCTCCTTGCAAGGAGAGGAAAAACATTTAGGCAGCTGAACGGATGCCTAAATGTTTTTGAGGGTGAGGGGAGCATGGTGGCAATCCTATCCACTGCACTCCTCCTGCCCTCAATAGGATGGGCGTAATCCCCTGAGTTTGGAGGGATGCGGACACCCACATAGGATGGGGCTGCCCATAACTAACAATTTGCTGCCCTTTCATGGCAACCAAAATGAGCTGCCTGGGACAGCTGCCCCAACAAAAAGTAGCGCCAGCCCCATCCAGAAACGAGAACTGTAGTTGATCTGTTCCCAGTGAGTACAAAAACTGATGGCTCTTTCTCTACTTTCCTTGTGAAGGCAGGTTTAAAATGTTCTATTCTACCTTTAGTATTGATCGGTTATGCTGCTTTTTATGTATGTTGATTTTTATTTTTGCTTTTAGAAGATGCATACTGTTTAAATTTCTGGATACTGCTTTGGAAAGTTTTCATCAATCAGCAGTATAAAAAATGTTTAATTTTTTTTAAAAAAATAGCTAGGATGTGTGAAACCCTTCTGAGACATTTCTATCCATCCCCTTTGGATTCCTTTAAAATTTGTGCAGGGTTGTGCACCAGGACAAACTCACAAATTCACTTCAAATTTCACCTTAGGCAAAATTTCTGTAGGCCCTCTATAAATAGCAAACGTAAGAACATCATGAAACCAATGGTTTATATTTTATCATAGGGCCATTTCTGACATGACTTTTCCAAAATGTGAGAAGGGTAAGTATAGTTAAAGAAGAAAGAAAAAAGACACAGCAGCCAAAGACAACTCAATAATGTTACAAAGACAGACCTGAGGCCTTGTGGGACTCTCAAAGTTGGTTAATAAAATTATCATCTTTTCCATTTCCCATTAGTTCAGCTTCAATATGACCAACTTTTTTTCATTTCTTTCTCCCCCTCAAAATGTCACTTAAGGCAGTGCTTTTTGGATTCATTGAATCTGTCAGCCCGTCATAATTCCTCATATGCATGAAATTAAGTAGAACAAAAACATCATGTTCCCCATCATATAAGCTGTCAGTCCATTGAAAGCTCTTGTTATCTTCAGGATGGAGTGAAAACGATTAAGACAGACCTGAGAAACAGAAGACATATCTAATACCTGTCTTATTAATGTAAACCTCTAATGATATGCCTGCACTCCTGTTGAAGCACAAAGATTAAATCAAGGGTAGACAACAAGGTGCCCAGAGGCACCAGTGTGCCCGCAAACACCTTTCTTGAAGCCTGCAAGGTGCCCTACCCCTCCAAGTTAAAACAACAGCAGTTGTCATTTTAGCAGCAGCTGAGTTCACTTCAAAGCAAAGTGAGGGTTGTAAGGATTGGGCCCAAAGTGAGGGTTGTAAGGATTGGGCCCAAAGGAGGAGCTGGGAACAGATTCTGAGTCTGATGGAGGAGGAGGAGAGAAGGGAACCTGCAACTGGTTTGCCAAGGCCAGCGGACTTAGACATAAGCCAAACAGTCAGTGAGGATCAATCAGTGTCAAATTAAGTGGGAAAGCAATCTGAGCTCTCTGATTGGAGGAGGGTGAATCAAGTGTCACTAACCCCTGCGTCAGATGTCAGCTAAAGGAGGGAGGACCAGCTGAGCAGTGTCAGGCGCTCCAAGAGATTGGCCCTGAAGCATAAAAATCCACCTTAGGGGTGTGTGTGGGGTGTAATTTGAGTCTGGAAGGGAAGAGAGCTTTCCAGTTTGGAATCAACTTCTCAGTAATAGGTCATTCTTCCTGAATGGCTGGGATTCTAACTAAGCCTGCTTCTTTTGTGACTGATTTCTGCAATCCACTTCATTTGTACATTTTAAGCCAATTATTTGCTTGGCTTGCATCAACTAATAAAGCTTTTATTAGTGTGGCGTAGTGGTTAGGGTGTTGGACTGGGACTCGGGAGATCCAGGTTCTAGTCCCTGCTTGGCCATGAAACTCACTGGGTGACTTTGGGCCAGTCACTGACTCTCAGCCTAACCTACCTCACAGGGTTGTCATGAGGATAAAATGGAGAGGAGGAGGGAGGAGGAGGACAATGTAAGCCGCCTTGGGTTCCTTGCAGGAAAAAAGGCGGGGTACAAATATAATAAATAAATAAATAATTTTTAGTTAGAGGCTGTTGTTTGGATTCTTCTTGGAAGGAGGAGGGGAAGTATGGCCTCGAAAAGGGTCTCCAGCCACTGCCCTCTTCATTTCCCATGAATGCCTCTGGGCCAAATGTGGAGCTCAGAGACATCCTAAGGAAACTAAGTTGGCAGACACACGCTGACTGATGCTGTCCTCTGCAGTGTGCTGAGCTACCAAGAAAAAGAAGGGGGAAAGCAAAAGGGACTCCTGTTGTTTCTCTCTCATAAGCTGGGTGTGTGTGTGTGCAAAGAAAGCAGCGGGGGCTGGGAACCCAAAAGGGTTGTCTTCCCCTGGATTAAATCATTAATTTCATAGTGTAATAACCATCAAATTCCTTAGCAAGATGCTTTGTTCTCGCACAATTAACAGCCAAATAGTTTTGGTCACAGACACAATTTCATGCTGGTTATACTTTTTCTCAGTCTCAGCATCTGGAGTGCAGTGGTACATCACTTCTATCATATGGATTTAAAACTAGCTGATCTTTCCTCTAGTTTGTAAGAGTTTTATTCAGCATAATGTACTGGAGTTGAAAAAATCTTTTTGCAAGGTATAATTCTGTTGAACCCAGTATCCTTAAGACATCCCCTCAGTTCTCAAAGAACAGAGTGGTCTCTGTAACAAGCAGCACAGTAAGATAGGTGCCCACCCAATAGGTTAACAACTTTCCTTCCCTCCCCCTCCCAAAAGAATTGATGGAAGGGAAGGATGCAACTTTGCAGGTACAGATGGAAAGTTATTTAATTGATGAAAGTCTTCATAAAATAATTTTCTCAAAAAATAAATCTCTCTATGTATTGTACAATTTTAAACATGATAATGTCACAACATACAAATAAAATCCCAATAAAAACAACTATCAAAAACTAATACACATGTGTAACACAGCATAAAATATAATACAAATACAAAAACTACAATGGCCATCAGGTATAAGAGTTAAAACCACACTGCAGGGGCTAAAATAATATATCTTGAACACTAAAAATACTAAAAAAAACCCTTTGAAATACTTTAAAAGCCTGCGAGAACAGAAATGTATTAGCCTAACAGCAAAAAGATAGCCGTGTGGGTGCCAGGTGAACTTCCCTTGGGAGAGCATTCCAGAGCTGGGGGCTACTACCGAAAAAGCCTTATCTTCGAATCTTGTTACAGAGACCACTCTATTCTTTGGGAACTTTGGGGATACCTAGGGATGCTATCTACATATACTCTGTTGATATGGGTGACTGTTATAACTAGTGCTAATTGGGGTTCAGCAGAATTACTCCTTGCAATTTTTTTTTTTTTTCAATTCTGGAACAAGGCAGGTGCCATTATGCTGAATAAAGGCTGAAAAATTAACAGGCTAGTTTCAGCTCAGCTCTAACACAGATGAACCCTGTATTAGATGTGGTCTGAAATTCAAGGCCTGAATTTTTTTTCAAAGAAACATCTCATTTAAATATATATCATTTCCTGAATCAAAAAAAGAGAGTAAATATTCTATGCTGAAAAGGAAATAAAAAAAGAAAAGAAAAAGAAGAACGGGGGGGGTTCCCTTGTGGGAGGCTGGTGACTCCTATGCTGGTGTGGCTCCTCATCTATTGCAGCTTTTATTCTGAGCTTTAAAGGAGCTATCCATGGTGCTGAACTCCAAGCCCAACATAGGTTCACCACCACCATGGAGCATCATGGGTAGCTCCTATAAAGCTCAGAATAAAAGTTGTGATGGATAAGCAGCCACACTGACATAGGCTGCTTATCCAAATATATATATATATATATAGGATATAGGGAGGTCACCAGCCTCCCTATATCCAGGTTGATTAATCAACCTGTAAGCACACTATTTTGAAAAAGGAGAATAACCGTGCTTCATTTCCATGCAAGGACATGGCAGCAAGAGCTCGAGGAGGAACCAACTTATTTATTTATTTATTTATTTTATTTATACCCCGCCTTTTTTCCTGCAAGGAACCCAAGGCGGCTTACAGAATCCTCCTCCTCCTCTCCCTTTTATCCTCACAAGAACCCTGTGAGGTAGGTTAGGCTGAGAGTCAGTGACTGGCCCAAAGTCACCAGTGAGTTTCATGGCAGAGTGGGGACTAGAACCCAGATCTCCCGAGTCCCAGTCCAACACTCTCACCACTACGCCACACTGGCTCTTCAAGGCAAAAGCAGTGCCAGGCTTTCACAGAGTAAATAAATATGGATGATGATCAGCTTCCCGCCTCAAAATTGATATGCTGAAAACATCTGCATGTTTGGTATGCACCCAGCAACTCTAATATCTACATTGTTGATCTAGAAAGCTGAAGTGACAGCTTCATAATATTCAGTAATCCCCCCCACCCCCAATTAATCCCCATTTACTCCAAGGACCTCTCTGTCTGAGAGGCACAGACTGTTTTATAAAGAGAGATAAAATCCAATAATAATTTCATTTTAATTTATGGAAAGATAATTCTGTTTGTCTTGTCATGATAACAAATTACCATTTTAGGGGTTTTTTGCAAATAAATTTTGCATTCATCCTCATACAGCAGGGACGGCGACAGATAAATCACCATAAAGCTACAGCTAATTCCCAGGCCAGACTGGAAAAGCTAGTGCAGAATAATGACAGATGATGAAATTGGGATGGAAGAAAACCAAATATGTATCATAGGTCAGAAGAGCCTTGCCCATCTTGGTGTCCCCCAGATGTGTAGGACTACAACTCCCATCATTCCCAGCCAGCATGGCCAATTAGCTTCAGTTTAATCCATCTAGTGCAACGATTCCAAGAAAAAACTGTTTCATCTTGCTGACATTTGCTTGCAATTTTCAGTGACTAGGCAAGCCTACACATCCTACTTTATCGCCCTACAGCCTCTGATACTTCTCTCTCTTCCACCCTATGTCACTCATCAGTGAAAATACTGCCAGTCCCCTATCCTAGCTGCATGCCTTGCATTGAGCACAAAGTACAGGATCATGCTCATAATGTTTCTACTGAATGAACCATTAGACACTAGACTAAGCCTGACTGGTTTGCCGGTGCTTTAAAAATCAACTAGTAAGAATTCACTGCAATCTGATTCTTCTTGATGTCATTCTTCATGCTGGGTTTTTTTCCTGCTGTTTTAGTTCGCTTATCCTTGATTTTTAAAATATTGTTTTCAATTGATTAGCAAGCCTCATTGAGGCTAGTTTAGCAGAAAGGTGGGATACACGTTTCAAACAAATTAACAAACAAAAGCATGCTTTTCTTTCCCCTTTTATGTCCTTTTAAATAGATAATATATTTCAGTGTCTAGATTACCAAATGTGATATAGGTTCTTAGATGATCTATTTCAAAAATTGCTACATGAAACTTGTATCCTGGTTCTCAGGGGAGGCTGGTGACTCCTGTGTCAGTGTGGGGCTCCTTATCCACTGCAGCTTATATTCTGAGCTTTATAGGAGCTATCCATGGTGCTGTACTCCACCCCCAAAATAGGTTGAGCACCATGGATAGCTCCTGTAAAGCTCAGAATATAGCTGCAATGGATAAGCTGCAATGGATAAGGAGCCTCACCGACATAGGAGTCACCAGCCTCCACATTCCACATAAACACGAAAATAGGAGGAGGAACAGCAAGATGATGAAAGAGAGATCTGTCAGGAACCCCCCCCCCCCCGCTTTCTTCCAGTATTCCTGCCCAGGATTGTTCCTTTCTGTTACTGGTGCTGGTTTTCACTCTGGGGATTAGCATCAGCCAAGCTAATTACTGAAGTGAGAACAGAGTAACCAAGCTAATAAAAGCTGAAGAGAGTTAGCAGTTCCCTACAACTATTACAAAGCAGACAAACCTTTGTCATTCATTTTAAATACCCATTTAGTAAAAACAAGCTAATATTCATTAAAGTGCAATATCGTGAGGGAACCAATGCAATCTAGGAACAATCACCATTATTCCTTGTCCAAAAAAGCTGTTGATGTATTTCTCCTCACTTTTACAGTCTGTTGCATGGTGCAATATGTATATAAACCACCTAGCAACATTTAAGAATGTCAAAGAGGCAGATGGACATTCTACCCCCAGGCTAAGTAATTGATGGTTTGTATTCATTTAGATCATATATTTCATGTTATATTTGAAAAGGGGTCAGCTGAGGAGTTCAGTGGTAGAAGTCCCAGGTTCAATCCCTAGTACTTCCCACTAAAAGAAGAAAAACAAAGTAGTAGAGTTCAGAAACAGTGCCATGTTGGCTGCGGGGTGGGGTGGCTCAGGTGAGACACCCTCACTGAGTCCACATCTTCCTTGATGCCTTTGTGGCCAGCTGCTACTTTTGCTCCTGGTCCTCCTCACCATTGTTGCTGCTTAAGCTGCATGGCAAGTGGACAAGTGAGCAGGTGGTGGAGGCTCCTCCTCCTCCTCCTCCCCCCCCCCCTGACATGGTTCTCCTCCTTGACCCTCTAGGTTGGAAGGAAAGGGCAGGCAAGCAAGCAGATGGCAATGGCGAAGAGGAGAAACAATAGCAGGGGGCAGCATCAAGCTTTACATTTCTCATGGCCGTCTCATGGTTACTTTTGTTTTTATGCTCTCACCTTAACTGACTCATAGCTGACTGCTTGTAACAGATCCCTTTGTGAGAGAGGAACTAAATAGGATGATGAATATGGAGATACTGCCAAAAATGGCAAGCCCATGACAACTTTCCCCCCTTCTTCCTGTAATGTGAGCTCATCATGAACACATGTGACTCCTCTTCAGGTGTCTGACTGAACATGGGTGGGCTAAAAGCATGTAGGGGACAGGGGCACCCATGCAATCCCCGCCTCCAGCATCCCAAGGCACACGGGCGCCACCTGTCAGGATCTGCCTGGCCGGCAGAGTGCTTGCAGCTCTCCCAGGTGGCTTGATAAAGAAGGCCGCCCGATCTAACATGTGGGTACTTGCAGGATTAAGTGCCGGATATGTGAGTGATTGCAGGATTACTGTCAGTCCAGTCAGGCAGGCCAGCTGGGAACCACAGGAAGTGCTATAAAAGGCTTCCTCTTTCTACCCAGCTTTGCCACAACAACATGAGTCTTTGTGGTGGCTGCATCTTGCTCCTCCTGACTCACTTCAAGAGTAGCTGATCTTTGCCTGTGTTTGACCCTCACCTGTTCTTGATGCTGCTCCTGCATCTGGTCCTACAACACCTTTGTCTGTGTTTGACCTGAGCTTGGTTATGACCCTGTTCTGGCCTCCAGCTTTCCATGCCTCCTTTGTCTCCTGGCCCATGCTCATTGTGCCTGCCCCAGCTTGACCATCCCTGGCATCCCTGCCTAGTTATGTCTGCTGCCTACATCCTGGAGCTGACGCCACTACATGTTGAGCTGAACAGGTTAGAAACCCCTTTGTGCTGAATATGTGAAGCATGATGAAGGACCCATGTGCCTGGGGATCCTGCAGATCCCTCCCTGTAATGAGGGTAGGAAGTGGGGCAGGGTGGGTGAAGGAGAAGTGTCTGAATCACCTTTGCTGCTCCATCAAAGCAGTGTGTCAGGACTTGTCCAAATCTGGGGGGAAGCTATAGCATGTGGCACTGATTCTGAGTCACGGGGAGGGGGGGGAGGGAGGCACTGTAGAGCTAGGCCCAGCTGTGGGAAGCCAAACACCTGTGAACTCAGTGTTATGAGGCCTCTCACCTGGTTATCAGCTGGGTTAAGACTCAGGACACTGATACGGCCTATCTTCCATAGCTGGGAGACCTGACCTTGATGCAGACCTCTGCAGGGGAAGAGGCTTCTGGTGTGTGTCCTAAACTGTGTTGTCAGAGGGAAGAAAAGAGGCATTTACTGAGGCTCAGCATGTGGGTGTGACCTAGGTTTCCCTGCCAGGATCAACTGTCCAATAGTGATCTTCGGTGGCCATTCCCCTGTATTTAAATGAGAGTAACAGACAGAGTTTGCTGGAAGCAACATTTGGAGTTGTATGATAGACTCAAGTCTGTTTGGGTCTTTTGTTGGGAAACCCTTAAGGAACTATATTGTAACCTCTTCTCTGCTGATCGTTGTTAAATCTGTATACAAGAGGGAAGGGAAACCCAACATGGGGGTTGCCATTTTTGGCAGCACCCCATGTTTTCTCCCTTGTCTAGTTCCACCCTAAAGGCCTGGTTGGAATGTACCTCTTTGTGTTGGGAGTAAATATATCTCAGTGCTCAAGCTACAGGGGGGTCAAGAGGGCCTGGCCCCCCTAATCTTTTGTGCTGATCCTCTTAGTGGCTACTTTTAGAAGACTACAAGGTGGGCCATGAGATGGTTAAAACTGGTAGGAGTTAAGTGTGGGGCTTGCGGGTTGCATTCATAACCCCTCCATCTTTCCCCCCACTGATGCATCTCTTAGTTACTAATTTGGGGTAGAGGTGGGCCATTTCACTGTAGCATCATTTATGTTGTCAGATGTAATCCAAACTTTGTGACATAATTTGTGCAAACTGTGTTGTTCCAGTTCTTCTTGCAAGCAAGAAAATACACCTTCATTACTGGATTCTGGAAAGGAAAGTTTAACTTTATTTTAAGTCTTGCTTAAGTAAAGGAAACAGCTGAGCACAGGAAAATCTAATTCGATGAAAACATGACATGCACCAAGGACCGTTATGTTGGCAACTGGATTTGATTTTTAAAAGATTGGAGCTTTACAAAACAGCGCTGTCTGCATGGATAGCCATGCAGGACAATCAAGACTTTGGATGAGGAGTTAGGATGAAGGCAAGAGTTATGGTCCTTACGGAGAAGTTAGCAAAGCACAGTTTTAAAGGTGGACAAGAATGACAAAAACCCACAACCCTGTAAAGATTGATACTGGATGCCCAGAAACCCTCCATCAACCTAGCCTGTTGGGATCAAGCTGCATGCTACTTTAAAGATGTAGAAGTAATTGTGCTCCCTGAATGGATCAGGACCCTAGCATAGGGGTTGGAGGATTTAACCCTTCCCCCCCACTGCAGTCCGAATCCAGATTGGGGGACCCGCACATGCAACTTGCATTGCCAAAAGAGAATCCAATCTAGGTGCTTGGTTTGCACACACCATCATTGAATGACAGCCTGAAGAGCAGCTGCAGTAGGAGACTGAAGAACATTCTACCTCAGATTGTCTGCTGTTAGTAAGAGCCATTGTTCTAGACATCCACAACTGTTTCTTTGACTACAAGAATAATTTATGAATTTATTTGTTTAATGGCAAAACTCTTACTTATGGCTAAGGATGGGAATTTTGTTTGGCCTGCATTTTAAAGCAAACCGACCTAATTAACACTCCCCAGACTAATATATGGATTGGAAGAGAGTTATTCTTTAGATTCCACACTTCTTTGGATTCTGTGATGCAGTTCTTGGATCAACAATTATGTACAAAAATGTATATATTAGGGAAAGTTGTATACAAAAATGTGTATCTTCTGGAAAGCTGTAAACAAAAATGTAGGGGAAGTACAAAAATGTCCATGTTAGGGGGGGGGAATGTATAAAAATAAATGCAAATGGTGTGTATGTGTGTCTTAAATTGTGGACTGATAGCGGAAATTGGGACAGAATGAACTTATGTTTGAATACATGCAAAACTGACACAGACCAGAAATAGACTGATTTGTCCATCCCATAGACTGATAGATGGGATTTGTCCATCCCTACTTGTGGCAAAACACTCATTCCAGCAGATGAGAAAAGGGCGAAGATGAGTCTTCAACCTCTATTTGGACAGTTGCTGCTGTTGTTGATGATTACATATACTGCAACATATTTTTCCATTATTTTTCCATCCTGTTTTCACAATTTTTCCATATGACCTGAAGTCACAGAGAAACACGGTTAATTTATTCAATAAAAAGGAAACCCAGGTGGCATCTCTTGCACTGAACTGGGGCAGAAGTTCCTTCTGAGTCCCTCCCTGAGCTCTGATGGCTCCGAGTGCATGTCAAAAACAATGCCACATAATAAGCCTGAAGGACACCCTGCAGAGGGCAGCTGGGTAAGCAGCATACCAAGGACATTAGGAGTTACTGAGGAAATGGCACAGCGGTGATTTTAATTCCAAATTTCCTGTGATTGAGTCTGCAGGCCTAATGTGCAAGAGTAACAGCTTTAATGCTGCCTCAAATTTACGGCATAAAAAAATGTGACCTTTGTCCATCTCTGTCTCAAACACACATCTGCTTTGTAGTTTTATATCTGGAGTAAGCAGTTCAATCCATCTCCAAAAAGCCACTTCTTCCCTTCTTCCTTTTAAGAGGGAAAGGCCATTGGCATCAATTGGCTGATAGACATGTCCCCAACCCCAAGAAAACAACAGGGGCTAGCCAAATGGTGGCTGGCATGACAGATCCAGCCGATAAAGCAATTTTATCTGACCCCCACACACACACCAAATTGTAAGCAAGATAGAGGGCAGTATCCAATGGGGTCATTTGCTAGCAGAGTTTCTGCCAAATCTTTCTGTCATGCATCCATTTGTACGTTATGCTTGTTTGCACAACAGGTAGCACAATGGCTTGCAAAAGCATAATGCACCAGCAGTTGCACAATTGATTGTGCAGCTGCACTTGCACAAACGTAAGTTTAGTTGGATTCATCTCTTGCACATAGATTGGAACCTAGTTTCTGCGAGTGAAAGTCAATTGTGCTAACAAAGACACAGTTGGACACTGCCCCCAGTTGCACAATAGGTTGCACAAGCATAATGTGCAACTGGTTGCACAAGCCCATGATGTTGGACTGAGTATGCTTTATTATAAAACTTGACTACCTGTGAAGAGGTCAGTTTGTGCAAAGTACACATATGGTCCCCAGACCACAAGCTAAAGAAAAAAGTGGCCAGTGCCAGTATTTTCAAAAAGCTGCTATGGTTCATGCCCTAGCAGGAGACCCACCAGCACTCCCTACAGTGCTCCTGGAGGTACTGCTCCTCCTCCTTGCTGTTGCTACCTGCCCTTTCTGAGTGACCAAGCTGTGACAAAAGAAAGGAAGAGGAGCAGCCACCACTAATCATCTCACCTTTTCCCTCTGGGAGGTGGTACAAATTTAGTCCACAGGAAGAGAGCAGACAAACTGGCAATGGCAAGGAGGAGGTGAATTTAGGGCACCCCATAATCTAGAGCCAGCACTGAGAGTGGCCCTTGAGAATGCAAAAGTGGACATCTCAACTGCCTGATAATGTTTGATGCTGATGTGTATCAATGCTTGCAAGGGAAGTGGCTGGACACTTTCCAAGATACTGGAAAGTATGCTAAGAAAGACCCAAAGGAGGTACCGTGCAACTTGGCAGGAACTGAGAGGAGGCAAGAGGATCTTGAAAGTCAGTGATGCAGCAGGCTTCTTTTAATGAAAGGATGCTTTGAGAAGTAGAGATG